>JBAJNP010004345.1:0-34035 GCA_036877545.1 Yasuhikotakia modesta | reverse complement strand
GTATTTGAGCCAGACAGCCAGGTCAGAGAGGTCAGATAGGAACTGGACCGGATTCTCAGATTCTCTTTTCTCCGCTCCAATCCAGTTTTACTCTTCATTCAGTCGGCCTGCTAAATGCCTCATCAACATGTTTAATCAAATTAGTAAGCAGCCAAAAATTGACGCTTTTCATTAATTATACAGGATAATTCTAATTGCAAATTCAAATGTATTCGCTCTGAACAGAAGGTGTTCAGTAATATTTCAGGGAATTTGCATATTAAATGGGGGTCGTTCTGCATTATATATGATAATATATGCGCATTGTCTTTATTTTTAACTCGCGGGCCATATGCGCCGCTGCTTGCCAAAGCAGGTGAAAAAAGTCCGTAGTGTTTAATTTTGCTGAACAAACGCGTTGAGGCGGCTTGTCAAGGGCTGTATGGTTGGTGTCAATCTTTGTTTTTTTCTGTTTTCCCGACCCTCCTTTTGATTACAGCCGCCAGCGAGGCCACCGGTAAACAAACCCCGACGTGCACCCATACAGGAAACAGGAAGTCCCATGCGTCCCTCTCTTTCCGTGTCAGTCATCTTTTGTTGCTTTTGTAGACTGAATCAGAGCCGCCCCGTCAGCAGTTTCGTCTGCCAAGGGTGGATGTCTCCTGCCATGTGAGTATCGTAGCAGTCTGCAGACAATGAGCAGCGTCCACAAAACCCGTGCCAGACAGTAACCACGCGCTCTGAGAATATCGCATTACCCGCTAACGGCTTAGTGTTTCTTTAGATCATATCTAGCCACAATGAGCCACACTTCAAAACCAAACTCTCACATCCTACTATACAACCGCAGTGTGTGTAACTGATTCATTTCCCTACAGGGCCTTTCAGGTGAAGGATCCAGGTACAAGCAGATGGAGAAAACAATGCTCTACTTCCATACAACACTGGGGATCTGTGGAGATGATATACAGTATAAACTGTGTTACTTCTCTGGCATTTCCAGCTATTTGAATAAACACTTGCTAATGACCTGTTGTGCATTATATTTAAGCAATCAAAGGGGAAGCTGTTTGTAGTTGCCAATCCATGTAGCAGATTGGTGCATTATTATAGAACCTGTGATCACAGATGTGCATTACATTCAAACACACCTCATCCAATCAGAATTTAGAGTCAGAACTTTAGTCAATTTTTAAGTCAAATTTAGTCAATAGTTCTAATGAATATTATTGTCACAGCTTTAATACTGGGGGTCTCTGGGGTTGGCTAAGAGTTTGAATGGGTGGTCTCCTTGGGTCTTCTGTTTTAGCTAAATCAACCAGGAGCCCAACCTTCAACTGTCATTAAATTTGTAAGATATTTTATTGGGATCAGTTTTAAACAAGATAGTTGTGTAAATGGGTATCAGAATCTGGCACTGTCCCAATCTGAAACAAGCAGAGACTCTTCAAAGGAAGATGAAAGGAGAGTTTTTACCATCAAGAGGGAGAGTAGAACAATGATGTGGTTCGGGAAATTGAACTTCATTTATTTAAAATTACTCTATGCTGTTTGAACTTGGTGCAACATTACCCAGCTGTACTTACAGCGAGAGCATCCCTGTAGTTTCAGGAACAAATCTCATTTTCCTTTCTCTTTTCACTGTGAAGACGAGAACACGCACTGACAGACGAGAACTGTGGCATTCAAAGAGTCAAGCTAGAATTACTCTTGTAATCTTATGTATCATATTTCTATTGATGATAAATATTGGAACAAAAATTATTTTGTTAATAAAAATTTAATAGTGATAAAAATGTAAATGAATGCAAAAACAATTGAATGGTTTAGCTAGTAAATATTTGTACTTCACCAACCCCAGCCAGGTGTGGAAAGTAGTGTAGTTTAGTAGTTTAGAGTAGTTTAGACTAGTGTTTTTGTCTTTCTCTGTCAAAACATTCATGGTAACAAAACAAATCAGAAAAAACGGACATGTTGAGAAAGTGCTAATGGACCTTAGAATGGCAGAGAGGCAGGGTACGAAGATAAAGTTAAAGATTAATTACTAATCTTAGGTTTCACAGGTGAAGAACAGCAGTGTGTGAGATCTGAGCTGAGATCACAGTTCTCCACGTTCCGTCTGTGTTATATGGGCCTTTATTAAGCAGGGTACACTATGCTGCTACATGGTTCACAACATGTTAACACCAGCCCATATTCACCTGTCACCTGTCAAACACTATACACACATACACACACACACACACACACACACACACTTAAGCAGTTGGTCCATCAATAATTATTTCCAGAACACATATTTATGTTTATATATGTGTGTCATATATGAGGTCAGCCATGATTTTTCTATATGGCATTTGAAATCTTCTTAGCAAGAACCTCCATCTCTGCTTTAATAAAATCAATCAGAGGAGCCAGAACATCCCCCAGGGTGCCACCGTCATGGCCGCCAGCAGTGTACTGCAGCCCAGCCCTGGGTAAGTGAGAGCTGGCAGGCCTTTGAGAAGCTCTGGCTCCACTAGTCTGTGAATACTGGAGTCCACCACTGTAGCATGCCCAGGACGGGGGGCCGGTCCAAGGACACATTGGTCCTGGAGAACGACCCTGGACAGATGGGTGGCTGGATCTCAGAAGTGTACACTAACCACTGATGTCAGGCCAGGACTGCTCTGGTTGCCAATGGTAACATTATGCTCACTTTCTACTCAGTTATGGCAGAGGACACTTGACATATATTGCTCAGTAAACCCTTTTTTAAATTACCTTAGATTTTATCCCACATTCTCTATAAAGCTCTCACATGTGGTTCATTTGACATTCTAGTAAATATTCAAGGAATCATTACCTAAAAAATTCTGTTATGATTTACCGACCCTAATGTTGTTCCATTCGATTTAACAGCTACATTAAATTTTGGTCTGTTCACACCAAGCTATCATATGGCAAAGCTATAACAAGACTCAGAATACAGAGTCATATGCACTACATAATTAACGCTTTTATGACTGTTGTGGAGTGTGACAGTCTGTGACTCTATAAACTCTAATTGTGTGGAAAAGGATACATGAAGATTCTTCAAGATTCTTCTCAGATACGTCAGAGTGAAACAATCGTTACAATCATGCTCACACAACTCACAAACACAGATAAACAGCCATAACAGCTTCACTTCATTACCTTTATGCTACCAATGTTTACCCAACACTCATTTGTTTTTCTGCACGTGTGGTCTGACCCGGTGATTTAGAGGCAGCCCTCGATATTGTACAGCTAGTGTAATGACAGTTATTTCCCCTCATAAGAGCACCTCTGAATTAGTGCTTAAATATGATGCCTTATTGCAGTCAATAAAACATGCCACTCTAATTATGAGCGAATGAAGTGGCTCGGGACGAAGAAAAAAAAACACAGACGCACATGTTTTTCAACATGTTTTCATTCTCTACCAGAATGTTTGCTGTGATTCCTAAGAGACCGGAAATTACAAGTAAAGACAAGCCTGTAATCCTTTTTGATGGCTATTCAAAATATGAACATTAAACTTAACATTAAATTTGTGTAGCCTACTGTATTCTCATTTATTTCCCCCGGTTGTAAAGGAATATGTCTGCATGACAGAACTAATTTTAATAACAGTCATATATTATTGTGTATTCTGTGTGTTGGTATGATACGAAACGATGCCCAGATGGATGCTGGTGTGTGTTGTGTTGTGGATGCACCTGATCTCTCTATGCCAGTAAGCTTCACTTTCTCCCTGGTGGCAGAGCGACTTCACCGCTGAAAGAAAACACAGAGCGCTGCCAAAGCTCTCTCCCGCTGCCCGGTCCAAGCCTCGCTCTGCCAAAAGCATTTTCTCACTCACTCTCTGCCATTTCCATTACTGCCAACTTCCAATGACAATGTTATGCTTGTTTGCACGATAAATACACTTAATAAGTATTATGACAACACGCATAAACAAGCTGATTAGAACCAGATCTCCTTTGTTGTACAATTTATGTATTATAAATGTTACAATTTCACGTTACCTTTCTATATTGTTTGAGACTAAAAGATGTTAAGACGAAATTGCGGATGCTGAAAACATTTTCTGCACCAGAGTGGCTAAAGGAATTATGCAGATCTGATCTTGTGGGTTTTAAATGCTGGGTTGTGGAGATTGTAGAAGATACTGTACTTTGACAACTGTATAGCCATCCTCCTTCAGTGCAATCCAGGTATGTTAAAATGCTGTGTGCCAAGAGGCCTAAATGTTGTGAATTTACACTTAAAAAGTCCCAAGCCAAAATACCCATTATTTATTGAGATAGAAAAAGATAATCTTAAAAGCAGATCTTTGGGTCGTAAACTGATCAGGGCTCTTTCTCGCTCTGAATAACAATTTGTTTCCCCCCAGGATTTGCACACCTATCCCACACTTCCATTTCTCACATTTTGGATTATTTACCTTGGAGTTCACTTCAAGCAAAATGGTCTTTAAAGCTTTAGACAACACAGCTTAGACGCTGTTCTCCCTGCATTTCCATACTGCTCTCTCCTGAAGTCTGTTTCATGTTGAAAAATCTCAGAAACACCCGTGTTGGCAGTGTTTTGGCATGAAATACTGATGAACACGCTTTGGGAATATTCTGTACTTCAGAATCAACACAAACGTATTCCTGAATTTAGGATTCAGAATTTTTCACACAACTGGTTTTAATTAAGTTCATGATTGTGAAACATATGAACCGTTTTGTTTGGAGGAGGAAGTTTAATGGAATTTCTCAGGGCTGCTTCTTAAGAGCACTCGCCTCTTAAGAAGCCTCAGCTCTTCAGTTAGAGCTGAGAGGGTTAAAGAGCAGAAATTAGCGGTCAAAGGTCACAGTAAGGGTTTCCTCTAGAGTGTAGACACTACTGGATCAGAGAGCAGCACTGGCTCTGACTGTGTGAATGCTGGGGTGTTGTCTGAAGTCCAGTACAACTGTCCATTTCTTTCCCTAGGGAATGCATGAACACTTCCTTTAAAACATTTAGTTTTAGTGTCCACTGGGAATAGAAAATGGTCTCTCTGGTCAGTTACATATACAGTGGATCTTAAAAGTATTTGGACACTTAAGCTAAGAAAACAAAAATGTGAAGTTATTTGCAAAATAAAGTTCTGAGAAACATACTTGGTGTTGTGTTTTGTTATATATGCAGACATGTTTTAGTGTGACACTAAAACAAGTGTTCAAAGGTTTCAAGATACGTTCAGGGCCCACTGTATGAAATACTTCTAACTAAATTCTGCTAAATAAAACTGCTAAATAATTCCAATAACTTCCCATTTCCAATAAATTACATTAGCACAACAGTGTACAGTATTTTTTAACCTGTTCTGCAGATACATCAGATAACACTATTAACAATATTAAAATAACAAAAAGAAACACCTAGCCTGCAGTATACAGACCCCTTGTATGCACAGAACGCAAAAACATGGAGGGGTGCGACCATATGCTAAGAAAGGCAATATCTACTATTTACCCGCGATTTATGCCAACAATCTACAGCTCTAACATGGAAAGCATTCAAACGGCTATAGCTCTATAAAACTAAAATAAACAATCCTTTTTTAACAAACAGGATATGGCTCACATATTACAAAGAATGTGGGTGGACAAAACCTTGACGTAAAACCTAAAGCTTCAGAGCCAAGAGTCACAGAGGTTATCGCTGGATAAACAAAACATACTGTAAGGAGACAACAGTGAATCGTGAACAACTGTAGACTTATGGTATTTGAATTTCTGGGAGCCTTGAACAAGAGCTACAGTAATAATGGCCTGAGAAAGTTTGTCAGAGAGAGAATTAATGACCAACTGCCAAACTGTAAAATCGCTAATAATACTTAAGCTTGTGCCTTTTGGCCACACTCAAATCAATAGATTGAGGCTTTACACTGTACAACATAAGTCCACGTCCATTTACACACAACCCACACACACGACTCTTCTGATGGCTGCCAGTCTTCCTTCAGGTTTTCCCAGTACGCAGCACCAGCTAGATTAGCTAATTAAGGGGGACTAAAACAGATCCGTGGCTGGTGTGACAGTGTGTTTTGACAGGTGGGCTTAGCGAACAGTGATTAGGGGAGAGACCACATCGAGGCGGTTAAGCCCTCTGTAAGCCCCTCACTGACAAGGAGTGGTGCAATGCATTCAGACCCCTAGAAAAAAACTGCTTTTTTTGGAAAGCAGGAGGGGGTGGGAACTAAGAAAATGATTGACACCATGAAAAGCCATCCCTGTACAAGCCCCTCCCATCATCTTATTGCCTGAAGTATGTCTGTGATGTGTTGTAGAACCACCCGACTCTTGACACCCAGCATAATAAAATAAGACACAATTACACACACTTGAAAGACATTAACAGTTCAACAGTTTTAATAAACTCTTCCCTCACAACCGAAGCCCTTTTCTTCCCTCTCAGACTCGCAAGTGTTTCTTTGTTTTTGTGTCTGTGTGCGCGCCCGCACGCTCACGGGACAGAGAACGGTACGAGTGCGAGTGCTTATGTTTGTGCATTCAGCTATTTGTGAGCAATTCCTCATTGGGCTTTCTCAGCAGGTGAAGATGCGCTCGTGTGGGTGATGGGAGTGGGATTAGTATTATCTAAAACTCTCCAGCCGCCCGGGTATCATCCACCGTGCTTAAGTTAAGGTGCAAGACCGGGTGATTTGCATAAGTAATTAGCTAATGTGCTGTTCAATTTCACTCCCATCTGGCTTCCTGAGCAGGCCCTCATTTCTCAAATTGACAGGCTGGTCTCTATCACTACCCACACTGCAACAAGGCACACACCAAATTAATTTGTCAACCTTCTCCAGTAATAAGATGTTCACCTTGAAAACTCAATTTTCCTAGGTTGGACAGAGAGAAAAAGGTAGGAATTTGTTATAAAATACATCGTGAAAAATAACAAAAGAACAGTGAGGTGGTTTCTGATAGCTTTTCAAAGTATTAACAGTATGGTAAGAAAACTTGGGAAAACATGCTAGCACACACACTCTGCAGACCGCAAACCGCAGACCCAGTGCTTCTGGGAGTGTGTGTCTGTTTACTACAAACAAAGTAACTGGTCATTCTCTGAGGGAAAAAAAAAAGAAAAATCTTTAACTTAAATGTGACTTAATAATTGAATAAAACTTTAATTGTTGTATTATATTAACCTATATTAAAAAGGTCAATACTAATACAAATTATTCAATTAAGCCACTAAAACAAAAATAAAACACACTATTTTAAAAACTAAATCAATAGCTAATTCAAAATGTACTGCATTACTGTACAACACACTGTAATACAATACAAACAGTGATGTAAATTAGCATCTGTATATTCTCACAGTATCAATAATCACCACTTGGTTCAATGGGATTCCATGGGTTAATTTCTCACAGGGACATTTTAACACATCCTAATCCCAGTGCTACCTATTCCTCCAGGACATTTCCCCTGTCACAAATGTTAGTCTCACAGAGCTTTAGGCCCAGACCAAGTTATTCTCATTTGGGTGTAGTTTTGGGCATTGGGAGCTGGGCTGGCACATGAAACTGGAACTCCTAATATTAATTTTTAGACTTATCTCTAGCTCTTGGGTGATGTGAGTCCTGGAACCCCTGGCCGGTTTGTGGAGGTCTAGATGGGAATGTACAGAAAACAGATGTTGTGGTGGGGAGCCACACCAGCTTATAGGAATAAGAAGCAGTACTTCCCCAATATCTTTTCTTTTCTGTGTTTCATCAGTCATTTCTTTGGGGTGGTGACTGCATACTTATTAGGATCCTTTATGTGATGTGCTCATTCTTGTCTCACTGCTCTTAAAATGGCTATTTATTTTGCCAGCTGCCACCCACTACAACATAAAGAGTCCCAGAGAACTGTGAAGATGACGTGGGAATTTCTGGAGTGGACCCAGGACATACATACGCACACATTAAAGCACAAAACTGAGCTAATGGTTCTACACAGAGTCTGTAATGTATGCCAATGCAGTGCACATTTATAACAAGCATGAATATTATACTTTGTCCAAACAGCACTTCAACACCAAGAACCAGAACATACTGATGAATCCATGATTCTTGATGCAGGTTCAGCCCATGATATTAAGATTAAGCATTTTAATCAACCAAGCCAAATTGTAGCTGACTAAAAACTTTGCCTCAAATTTGACTTTTAGGAATAGCTGTGACCTTACAACGTACACGGCACAATCATCCAATGGCATTTAAGCACTCCTCCAACACTTTCTGTTTAATTTCCATCCACTAAAGCATCAGCAGTCCTGATGTTCAGTGCTGCAAACTGGGGCTAAGAGATGCATTCTGGGCCCTCAGATGCCTCACTGTCTGTCCAGCACACCATCAAATACTTTCCATGCCATTTAGCGCCCGCGAATCCCACGCCACAGTGCGTGCCCGACCTTGGCGTTTTCCAGTGCCTCTGCCTGTGCCATCTGCAGCCGGAAGGCTTGGGTAGTAAAGCATCTCGACCCTGCGTTTCGGGCACATTACGCCCCCACAAGGGGCTCGGCCAGATGGCACTACCCACTAAGAGGGTTTTACTGCCGCTAAAGATGCTCGGGCAGCAGCAGTGCCCGCTCTCTTTCCCTTCCTCGTTTGCCGCTGCCAAATACTCCTTCAGCAGGCACTGCGGTCATGATTAGCAGGCAACAAACAATCCTTTAGCATCCACCAGGGTCCGCTGAACGGCTCCATGCAGCCAGAGCCTTTAGCATAAAAGCGGAAGAGGGAAAGACAAACGGCCTGCCTTTCATTACCCGAACTTCTCTACAGAGATGGATCTCCCTGCTACTATCATAAAGCTGCTGTTAACAGCCTACAGACTGCTTTTGATGAGAACCAACCCCTGAATTTGTTTGATAAAACACTAGATTTGTTTTCCTATAAAGACTTTAGTTTGGTGCCTAAAGCTAGAAAGTGTAACCAGACCTTTAGCGTTGACCAAGCTGTTGTGTTTAAATAATTAGGCTTACATACAAGTGAATACCATCTTATAAGTCAAGTTGCATATGAAAAATTTCCACCAGACCCATTTTTTGTGCGCTAAGCTCAGCTATTATACAACGTCAGAGGACATATAGATCACTCAGCTCAGGTGAGAGGGAAAAATAAGAAAAAACAGGCTTGTGGTTAGTAAGAAATCAATAAATTCATTTTTGAGTTGGTAAGGAGGGGTTGTAAGAGTAGACCAGGGTTGTGTACTAAAGACAGGAGAACTTACTACTACATCTAATAAAGTACAGAGACAGAAGGAAAAAAGTAGATTTCATCCCTATCTTTTCTGCTTTTCTGCTTCTACTTGGGCTTCTGTGTATCTGTTATCATTAAGGAACTTTAAGAAAACCTGCCCTTAAACGAGGGATATAGAATAGCAGGAACATTTACCAATCCAGGCTTAAATGTCTCTAAGGTCTGGCTTAACTCGTGTGGAGATCTTTCAGTAAGCTTGTTAGTATTGCAGCAATGTCTAAAAGTCCAGTCAATCAAACGAACAGCAAAGCCCTGATCCAGAAACTCTTATTCTCTGCTGACTGGGTCTTACTGCTGGATTCTGTGGCGTGGTTAAGATGCGTGAGGGGTGAATAGTGGCCCTTATGTAAGTATTGATAGGATCAGAGGTGAAGGAAGGGATCTTTACTGGACTCCGGGCCCAATTAAGCGCCAGCCATTCTGGTTGATTGAGGGATTAAAACGGGGCTGTTGATGAGCTCAGTATTGACTGAAAGAAAAGAATGAAGGAACTCAAATCCTCTTCCTTTCTCTGCAGCCATCGGCCGTCCAAACTTCTGTATAGTGTAAGAGTGAACTTACTATATTTGTGAATGTAGGTGTGTCCACATCTGAATTTGCTTGCTGTGTGTGTTAGTGCTGGATAATACAGCTAAAAGTACCTAAACTTAATTTAACTTAAAATCATTTAAAAAATAAACTGAATAACTGCTTTAAAATGGATTGACTGACTTTTCTATCTGAGGACTCATTTTAAGAGGCTATTTTAAAATAGCCATTGTTATTAGATTTTTATACTTATTATATATTAGTACTTTTAAAAAACAAAATAAAAACACAAATCAAATCACTGAAATGGACACTAAACTGTTTCAGAGCAATTAATCAAATTTACAAACTTTAGCTACAACAAACAAGCAACAACTAAATATACTGCAAATATTGAAAATATTAACCAGCACTAAAGTGTGTGTAAACGTGTCTGTGTAACTGGGTTTTTACCAGTAAAGTTTATAGCTGATGGTTTAACTTCCAAAAAAAAACAAAACTTTTTTCTGTTTTCTTCTCAGTTTTATGGCAGGATTGATTTTCTTTCATCGGTTGAGATGCCCCAGGAGATTAAAGGTGGATTTGGGGAGGTTTGGTGAGGTAAAAACTAAGGAGTGTGTGTTTTCACTGGACTTCACCAACCAGCCCTTTTCATGTGAGTTAGACAAGTCGAGTGCTTCACACTGCTTGTGGAAACATCATGCTAGAGAACACAAGATAAAGGGGATAAGACGCATCCTGTTTACTGTACACATACAAATACACACACTTGCAGACTGTTTACCTCTGTAGGACTGACAACTCTGTACTACCAACTGCAGGAAAACACTGCACAACACTCACAAATATAAGCCTCATTACTTTAAATGAAAAATGCATTATTATTAGTAGTAGTATATTATCAGTCATGGTAAATGTACAGTACAGTACAATTAGCAAGGGTTACAATAAGGGCTTATTAAGCAATAAACCATGACTGTAAATAGTTATATGCAGTTACTTTAGTTTACTAAAGTTAACACTGATCTGTTTGGCCACTAGCATGTTAGGCTTTTTGTGTCCACTGTCTGTGATCAATGTCTTACAAGACAATGTGTTTTTACTTAAGGCATAAATCCATGCGAAAGTGCACCTGGCTTTAGCTAACAGAGGGGACACAGCTCAGACAAATCGCCCCACTTATCCCAATCCCAGCACGCTTATGTTACTCGGTTCAGATTTGGGAGGGGGCATGTCCCTTCTGTCCACCATTAGGCACTTTATTTCATTCCTGGGATCAAATTTGTTACCCAGTTAGGCTTCTCATCTCCAACTCAAAGGGAATAAATAAAAGCAGGCTTTATTGCTCGGCACCCTGAAACAAGAAAGGGGGCAAGGAGAGAAAAAGAAAAAAAATCTCCAATTCATTCGGATCCAGTCAATAACACTGTAATATTTATGAAGGCTGGATGCTGGCCTGCCCTAAAACCCAAACTCCAGCAATCCTGAATTATAAATTGGTATTGATTTGTGTTGTGTTGTGTGGAAGTGCGTGTTTGTGGTGTGTGTGTGTTAGACAGAGGAATATAGAAAGTGTGTGTGTGTGTGTGTGTGTGACAGATAGAGAGAAAGAGGTGTGTGTAATTGCGCGTAGAGCCAGTATTCGTTTGGAAAGTGAGAGAGTGTGTTTTTACGGGACCGATAAAATTCTAACAAGAGGTGTATATAGCTTCAGGTAGACATAGAAGTGTGTGCGCGAGTTTGCAAGCAATGTATGAACGTGTGTGTGTGTGTGTGTGTGTGTGTGTGTAAGAAAGAAAACGTATTTAGGTGTAATTGTGACTATATTTATATACATATACGTGTGTGTGTGTGTGTGTATATAGGGTTAAAGTTAGTCTAACAAACAACAGCAAGGCATCAAATATACATGATTTTTAAGCTCTAGAGACCTGTGTCAGTTGAACAACACAACAAAGCCCAAACCAGTCCACCCCCAAAACATCAACACAAAGATAATCTACAAACCCACAACTCAGACATAAGCCAGGCTTCACTGCAATAACCAACATTGCATTCATTATATTTAGTAAAAATTGCTTGGACAATAATCTCTGTACCTGCAGTTTATAAATTGTTTAAGTCATTAATACTAACCATTAACCGCAGGTCAACTTCAGTATCAATGTTAGTATGTTTTAATCCTAATTTCAATGGAAGTATTGATGACTGAAACAGACAGCAGAAGACGATCTAATAAGACTTTATCCGGCGATTCAGTAAAAGACTATAAACTCCAAATGAGCAGGATGTGTGTGTGTGTGTGTTTGTCTGTTTGCTGGTGATTATGCAATGGTCAGTCTCCTGTGGCTGGCTACTACACTGCCATGGTCACCCACATTAGACTTATGGATCTTTATATAGAAATCAATACCCTCTTAATCTGCTCCTCTTTCTCTCCAATCTCCTCTGCCCTCCTTCCCTCCCCCTCTGTGATTCTCACTCTATTCCACACCTCCGTCAGATCCAGCCCCTGACTTTCTCTCCCATTTGCCCTCCACCCCACCTCTACCCTTATCCACACCATCATTTCTGCCCTCCACAGCCCTCTCTGACTCTGACTCTCTTCTTCTGTCTCAGCTCATGGGCCAGTCTGGGCATGTCAAGGCCAGATTGCACCCTAAGACATTCAAAGACCCAGAGGACAAAGGCAAGAGGGGAAACGAAAGCTTAGATGGAGCGGTAGTAGATAAATTGCACTCATTGGAAGCAGCATCAAGGGCGATGTGGGCGACTGTGTTTGCCTGCTGTTCAGCTGGGTGGGAATTAGAAGGTTGGGATCACTAGATTCTGGACAGCTTGCCATAGTGACAGCAGAATGACCTTCTTCTGCTTTGTGTTTTTACATCAGATGTGAATATTCCATATATGCACACTGTAATGCCGACATAAAAAAATTACTAGAAAAAACAAGGTAAAATAAACACTCCATATAGCTATATTAAAGTTAACAGTTAAGTCAACAAACATCAATTGTTTTAGTTCTTTTAGGTAGTTATTTAAGTTGTGAATTTTCAATTAAACAAGATACTCAATCAGGAACAAAATGTGTTGCTATCGCTATCTTTGAATTTATCCATCAAGAATTGACTGGCTTATGAAAAGCATGCGAGACAAGAGTCTAAAATAAGGGGGAATTGAAGTTGTGACATTATATACACACACTGTGATTCAGAGCTAAGTCTGATATGTACAACACTCACCCAAACCTTTAAACATGAGCACCTTTTTAGTCTAACATCTGCAGTGTGACCAAACCATGACCTGCACTGAGCTTCATGCTGATCAAGCCTCCCAAGAGCCCACAGGACTCCTCTGCTCTAACAGCTGGTTAAGAAGGAACACATGAACCTAGTTCACATCTGCTTGCCAGAATCAGCACCATGGATAGAGCCACCTTAATGAACCAATCTATGGCACAGTACCCTATGATGCACAATAGCGGGGTCTTGTTAGTAATGTTTTTATTGGGTAAACATACCTTCTTTTTCGTAGACACTCAACTGGTATCTATTAAATGTTGCTAAAGAAACTGCTTCAATACCATGTTACATACCAACTAATGTGTCTGTTATATTTATGCATGTGACAGATGCTTTTATCCAAAGCAACTTACAGTGTGTTCAAGTTCTACAAATAAACAGTATGTGTTTTTCCTTTGGAATCAAACTCACAAGCTTTGCTCTGCCAACACGATACACTACCAGTTGAGTTACAGGAACACATTTGTTATTACTTTACTAATTGCTACAGAGATAAAGTGTATGGATAGCCCTGACTTATTGAGTAAATGACAGAATATAAAAAGCAAAAAGCCCTGCTGTGTTTCTACCCAGCCACCTTTCACACAGAGACCACTTTTTACAACCCAATCAATTTTCAATGTAAATCAAGTCCAATACCTCATTTGGATATCACATTACAGATGTAAAATGGGCTGCAAATGCTGTTTCATCTATTTTTAATAACATCCAATTCCACTAAACAACATTTCAGCCAAGTAATATAGTTCATCAGACTAACTGCAGGGCTACACTAGACACAATGTAATATACAATTCAATTTACACACAGTCACAGATGTGCAAATACCATTTGCTGTACAGAAGTTCCAAAAGTGGCTCATCCAGTCAGATTTTAGTGTCAGGTTTTAGTGATTTTAGTGTTTTAACCACTTTGGGTTCAGACCCAGTTCAGTGGTATCCCAGACCACTCCACTCGATCTTAGTCAATAATGAGAGCGTGGCTACCAGCGAATCTCACTGTGTTTCCTCTAACAGATTACACAGCACCCAGCGTTCCTACTTTGAGACCCGCAGGAGGCAGCGATATGTCGACACAAGGATGTGGAGGAAACAATCGATAGCTTTTCCCTCACAGAGGGGTAGCGAGGAATAATGCTAGCATTAGTGGCACTGGAGGGGTGGATTTAGGAGAAACACTTCCACAGATGCTGTGGGCCAGATCAGGCTTATTCCCACAACCCTAAAAACATTAGGGGTGGCGATGTTCACATGCATGTTTTGAGATTTCAGCTTGAAATTTCCCTAAAGAAGATCCATATGTAAACCAGAACAGCAGACAGAGAACAACACCACATCTGTCATTTCTTTCTTTCGTTCTTCAGAGTGGGCCCTCAGGAGCACATCTTTCCCAGCAGTACCTGGGGTCGCTCTGCAGGCTGTGACAAGGCTGCAGACTCCCAAACAACTCTCCCCTTAGATCTGGATGCAAACACAACACTTTCCCATAGAGAGCTACAAACAGGAACCACAGCTGCCCCTCACTCTGGTGAAATTCCTAAAGCCTCACAGTCCTTTTTTAACTTTAATAAAGTAAACTATTCTGGTTAATATATACGCTTATATACACAACATTACATTACACGTCACATAACATTATGGTGTTAGTTGCAACATATTAACCCAACACTGTTTTTACCCATATGAGCTGCACCTAACTAACAATTATGCTAAAGAAAACGTCTTAATAGCAAGCAACCTTTATTGGCACACATAGATAAAAGTAAAACAACAAGACCGTAAACATCTAAGTCTGTGAGGACATCAGTGCTCCAGATAAGTTACACTGCTAATCTCCTGTTGGAGGCCTGTGTGCTGCAGGGGATAAGTTGTGGTATTGTGGCTTTCTATTTGCAGGCCTGCCTGTGTAGCTAGTGTAGAGAGAGTTGAAACAGATAGCCTGCGTGAAAGAGGAGAGGTCTACAGCGCAAACAGTGACTGTCGTATTTACCTTCAATCTTCCCCCACTCAGTTACTCAAGGTCATTTTTACGCTACTTATACAACTTTGATACAAACACACATGCATGAATTCTGTAGGCTAAGAACATATATATTTACATTTATGAACTTGGCAGAGCTGTTAATTTAAAGTATAATTTAAAGTATAATTTTAATTTAAGTACAGATAGCGATGCCAGACTTTACTGTTTAAGCTACAGAAATGCTACAGACCCTATAACACAATATAATATACTGTCTTGGTGCTAAAACCCTTATTGTATGTTTTGGTGAAGTGTCCTAGTGGATAACACATCATGGAGTGGTGCTTATGTGGGAGTTGCAGGTTTGAATTTGACCAGCATTGTGTCCTGATCTCATTCCTCAATTTTCACTTTTGCTATTAATACAAATGAAAAAGGCACAAGAAACATTATATGTTTCTGGGCATAGGCTAAAGGAATGATTGTATTGGATGGTATGCAATCACTTCTACAGTTGATGGGGCTGATTTGGGTAAAAATGGCTCAATAGATTTCGGGTTAATGAGAGATGACCATTCTAGATCGCTATGGGAACGTTATGCTCCACATCGTCATGGCGACTGGCCTCATTTCACCTGCATCTGTCACTGTTTTTATCAGAGTGCCACCACCAGGGGTACAACCATGGCACTGCTTCAATTTCCCTCCCTCCCTTCTCTCTGTCTTCAGTTTCTTTCTGTATTCCTTTCTTTTTTTCTGTTCCTAAACTCAGAAACAAATAGAGAGAGACCGAGGGGTAGGATATACCACATGAGGGACAGGATACACTGAATTATTGAACCAACCAAAAGGCCACCTGCCTCTACACCCACCATGATCATCCATATTTCACACAAATACACACACACAAACACAACATGCCATTACAACGCTGAAAAAAACAAAACACTCAAACATTATACTGTGTATAATTACATAAAAGTATATTCACTTCCAAAAAGTTGAATGCTGTACAATAAAGCAAGTCAGTACTTCCAGGTTTAAAGTGTATTATTTCATACACGTTAAATGCATGTCATAATGTCTCTTACACATACATACATAAAACGTCCCCCTTTAACACCCTTTTCTCCTGCCTCTGACTCATCGCCACTTCCAAGAGCTCATCATTTCTTTCAATTTTACCCAGGCTGCACAGTAATGTCCTTCTTTTATTGCAAATCTATACTCTTAATCTGGCCGCCACCGATGGGCGCACAGCTCGATCAATAGAATGCGATTGCTGGGAAAAGTCCAGAGAGGCTGATAACCAAAAACCTGCCGCCACCCCCACAGGGTTAAGCTCCGACACGCACATGCACATTTATACACTAAACACACACAGTCCTGACAGACGCAAACACAGGGTTAAGCTTAGACACACAAGCATTTGTACCATTCGTGTAAACACAATCCCAGCCCACACAACACAAAAACAATGTATAGTTCAGACACCGAAACGCACATATGAACGTCAAAAACAAGGTTAAAGACCTCATCAAATCAAACATGGAGTTTAATTGGTTTTAGTCTGTGTCATAGGGTAGTCCAGGCCATATTTGTCCTAACATACTCCTAAAGCTAACAAAAAGCAAATATATTTACAATGTAAATGCTTTCTCTTCCCATGAAAAAGATATTGATGACTCATCTTGCACCCATGGGGTATCCAACTGTTTGCCCAATAAAATGCACTGATGCTAGCTTCTTCTGACAAGTATTAGCAAGCAACTAGCAGTGATATAAACTAAAACTATGAACAAAACCGTTACAAAAAAAGACAGGCACTTTAAAATGTCTTATCTAACTTCCTGTTTTAACAGGACTACATCAAAACTACACTGTACTGGTACCATGGTGCACACACTATGGCTTTAACTTAACACCTGCTACTCTTTGCTGTATAGAACCTTCTTGGAAACATGCTTTCCTGATGAAGAGATCTGAGGAGAGATACTTGTTACTATGGATCAAAGGTCAAGAAGGTCACTGAGAAATGGACGTTAGCTCTTATCTGTTAGCCCTTCTTTTCCATGCCTTATAGCTCCTTATAGCTCAAATGAAAAGCATTGAGTGGTGATAGAACTGGGAGGCTAGATGGGTGGAAGGAAGAAGGAGGTAATTAGAGCAAACTCCCCCACCTCCTTTAAACACTGACAGTACTCCACAATTTATTGTCGAACCAGGAGAAGTCTCTGGACAATCTAATTGCAATATTAGCTTGTAATAACACCTGTTTTAATGCTAGGTGAGCAATATTTCACCCAGAACATTGTGGCTTTACCCTTGTCTAAGCACTAATTCTGCTTTTAAATTGCACAGGCATTTAACGCAAGTGCTTCTTGTGTCATGTCACTAAAGGGTCCCTGGATAAGACCCCCAATCTTTCTGACCTGTACTTAAACCCTAACTAAGTAGACTCCAAAATGGACATACATTTGCAAAGAACAGGAACATGAGAGGAAGTGACTTGAGAGGAAGTTATTGCAACTACTTGTGACAGTCCATAATAGAAATCAAAGGCAAACTTATTGGCCATTGTTGTTTATTGTCCCCATTAATAGTAAACATCAGGATCAATTGGTGAAAATGGATGAGACTAAATTAACAGAGTGGCAGGCATGAAAAATGTTTCATTAGAATGCCACCATGTCTGGATCTACGCAAAGCTGTGTCTGTGTGTGTGTGTTAAGGCTCTTATTTGTGTGCGATTGTGATGCATGGAGTCTCACACCCGTGCGCAGCAGGTCTTGATTTACAGAGCAGATCTGTGCTCGAAACAAAGGTAGAAACTGTGGAGGAAAGGATGAATGGCCATCATTAAACCTTTTACAGTGACAGGGGCTGTGGTTGATTTGCATGGTGGGCTGGTGGCCGTCCCTCGCGCCAAACTGATTTATCTGTTGGTTTAAGGAGCTCAGGGCGCCACTCCTATAAATACTTCCCATCTTAATAGGGCGCTAAAATGCAGTCGTATGGACCAGTCCATCTTAAATCAGAGGAATCTGCTGTCACCTGTAAATACTTTAGAATAGGTTTTGGTCAGTGTAATGAGGGGTTCAGATGTGGCTGGCACACCGACATGCGTACACACACAGGAACACACACGCTAAAACATCAGTGATTCAGCCCCCACATAGCACCATTAATTGAGACTACTCCCAATGGAAACATTGCAGACAGCAATATCAGCCTCATTGTAGAGAAATGAAAAATTCAAACGTTCTTTCGCACACTTTTGTTGTATTTTGTAGTGCCTTTGATGGTTTTCTTGCTCTGTCGGTTGTTAGTAAATTGGTATTATTGGTAGTTTGTTTGGGGCTACGGCCACTATAATGGGTGCAGGTTTTGTCATTTTCTGAGGGGCTAAAAAAATGGTACATTCCACAAATGACACAGAGAGCATAAAAGGTGACATCATCTCTGCAGGTTCGGACCTTACACCAATCAGATGCACTCCATGGCAGCTAGAGGTGAGAAGATTGTGTGTGTGGCTGTGTGTAGATACATTTGTAAGTGTGTGTGTGTGTGTGTGTGTTGAGCAAGAGGGAGGGTCACTGGTTTCCGCTCCCTTCACTTCTGGCCGTTGGACAAGCTCCAAGGCCGGTCTAACGAGCCAATGCGGATTTGGTAATGACCCCTGCGCCCTAGGAGGACACTCACACTGCTGTCCCGGTTGGAAGTGCACACTATCTCACGCAACCATATCCACTCCATTCCAGTCATTACAGAACCTTGCTACAGATACTTTCAGAGAGGAGAAGCCCTCCAAAGTCATCAGGGTAAATAGTCTGAAGAACGCTATTCAGAACAAAATCAGCTTTTAGCTTATCAGAATATGTGAAAAAGTTACACAATGTAAATATTAACCAGGTAATAGAACCAGACTTGTAAAGACAAAAGACATTGTGGGATTGTTTGAAGACTGACTCAAGTAGTATTTACAAATTTAGGGTTCCAACACTTTATGACCAATTAATTTCAATGACCTTTTCTGTCATTTGTGAAGGGCATTATAGTAAAGTTGGCAGAATACATTTTGTAGTGTACAAAAATGTCTCCAGTAAGGCCTGATGTTGTCATGCTGTCCTTCAAACAATTGTTATTACGCAAACATGGAATTTAAGAAAACTTTGTGAAGATTTTCTTATATTCCATGAGAAATGGAAAACAGACCTGGCTTTACATTAATATTTTTAACAAATGTGGGAACCCTTTGACTGTTTGAAGACCATTTTCAGACAACTCACTGTGAAAACAGTGTGACAGCATTATAGAAGATACAGTTTGAGTGTGTAAATTCTTGTCAGGCTCACGAGCAATATGTCTATTGAAGACCTGCTGTGGGATCTTGATGGTGTTATTGAGATGGAGATAAAGGATGTTCTTACCTGTCGATGATGACGGGATCAGATGGCGTTTCATTCCGGTTCCCACAGCTTTTCTTGTCACAACACCGGCTGAAGAGAACAAAAAGTTACTCAGTCAAATCACTGATAAATATATTATTCTATTGCTGCAAATACATAACTGGGTCTATGTTGAATCTCCTTTTACTGTTTAGGGCAAGTTGTCATAAATCAAAATAAAACTTAGTGTATTGCTGACGTTCAATGAGATTTGTTCAATAAGCATGTCTTTGAGACCAGTGATTTTACCAAACATATTGATAGCAAGTCTGGGTGATTTCTGAGTTTCCAAACACCATTTGCTGCTTGTGTACAGACAATATTTCTCTACTCTGTTCATTGAGAGATAGGAATGGAGCTATGTGGTGAACGGCAAGTCTTGCTCAAGCTGGTGGCTGCCTGACAGATCGCCTATTTTCTCCACTAGCCTTGTGCTCCAGCTGGGCTGGGCCCCCGCCAAGGTCGCTCTGCCAGTCTCTGACAGTTTGGACAGTACCCAGAGAAGCCCTGGTACAGCGGCTCTATCCCAAATGCTCCTCTCAAACACTGTCATCACCTCTGCCCTTGCACATGCCCTCGCCACAGGCTGGCACCTCATCTGGTGGCATGTGGTTCCCCTAAACACATCCCGCCTCGCCCATTCACTCCTCGCCAATCAAACTACTGAGGCCAGTGGTGCCGCCTGCATTGTGTAAATGATTCCAATTAAGTTTATTGTCATTAGTTAGAAGCTATCAGACCAAAAGAGGAAAACAGGTGCAGACAGGTTCCCCTCAGGAGGTTATTGCAACATCACCCCACCAAAAACAAAAGGGCTGATAATACACTAAGCAATATTTAATATTTTTACCAACAATGTATTCTTCATAAGGTAAAATGTCCTTAAACCTTCAAATTAAATTTAAAATATGTAAAATAATAGACTGAAATGTATTTACAAAAATATACATATATACATCTATATATGTGTGTGTTTTTGTGCATGTGAAATACAATATATTTATTTTAGACAATTCATTTTGCATACATATACAGTAAGTATAAATGTATATATTAGTGTGGCACAACAGAAGCTATTGACTGTTCCTACACATTTTCTCTCCAGCTTGATGAAACAATAGAATACATTTTGGTTTTTTTAAACAAAAAAAAAAACATTACCCAGAATTAAGATTAGCTGACAATAACTTCAAACCATATTGCATGGATTTCTCTAACCGCTAAGACTCCAGATATATTCATCATCATCATACTTGCTTCATGCTGTCATGCATTAGACTGCCATTTGACAAATAATCCTCACTTAGAGTCACTGAATGCAAAATGATCTAACTTTATGAATCATTTAACACATTGTTTGATCTTTAAGAACCTGAAAAAAAACAAACCATGGCTTGTTTTTTTCCTGTTTTTTGTATGTGACTGTTGCCATAGCGTACGCCGCTATAATTTATTCCCCCAGCTACTTGGAACCATTAGCAAAGTTCCAGGAGACCAATTAGCATTGGAAACCCAATGGTGAGGCTGTGGTGACAACCTCCTCAAACTGCGAAAGTAGTGTTATAAACAAACTGGACCCCAGGAGCACAGCCAGGTCCAGAGGGAGCCATGGGCCCCCGATCGCCAAAAACAAACCTTGGCGGAGCGTCCGTAATGTGGCCTTAATGGCTTTTCCTCCAAGGTCTGTGCAGACTATCCCCAGCTTGGTTAATGACTTGAGGGCCAGAACCACAAAAACAAATGCAACCCCAACCTCGTGCCCCTGCAACAAGCACAGGACAAGCTGTGCCGCTGTAGAGAAGAGCCATCTCTGGTCACTTCTAGTGATTAGTCATAGATTGAGGAACAAACGCTTTAAAAGCTACCCACTCAGTTTGTTATCTCCACTGCAGCCTGACTAGCCAGACAGACCTCCAGTATCCTGAAGTAGATTCACTTAAAAACAAGAAAGGTGGGGTTTTTCAGACAAGGCTGCAACATCAGACAGGGCTTATAAAAATAAAGCCAGCAAAGCTTCTCTAGAGAATCTTAAGACCAACAGATAGAGCAGAACATACTGAGAGAGTAAGATAAGACATGATAGAGGGGAGAGGACAGATGTCAATAGAGGGCTTGTTTTCAAAGGGCAAGTGTTGCAATCATCTAGACAAGCACACAGAGAGACTCTGGCCAAAGCTAATGATATGCACCAGGCTGCCTGACTGGAGGGTGAGAGCCGATGGCAGACCTCTCCAACATAGAAAACTCGTCCAGACTGGCAGCAGAGCGGGCAGACAGAGACCAATCCGTGCCCACTGTGCACCGCGCGCCATGATTTTGTAGGTGCGGCGTGCCAGCAGACTGCTGTGATGTCTCATTTGGAGACTCTGGACTGCCAGTTCATTGGGATGACCAGTAAAGACCTTGAATGTTTAAAGGCACATTCCTTTCTCCTCTAGACTATCCTACACATTATACGTTAATTTGTATTATTTATATCCATCCAGCTATAGTGAGAGAGTGGCCATCTGACAGACACATAACTAGCTTAGTAACTAGCTAAATTAACATGAAACTGACATTCTTCTTAGAGTTCTTGGTTATAATTCTAGGATGCCAATTAATCTGTCAAAGTTGATTGCTAAACTCATTTGCCAGACAAAGGAACTGATCTCTAAGACAACCACTATTTATTCAAACGTCTGGGACAAGAACATCAAGTTTGCCCTGAACAGCTGCTATGCTTTCAGCAACACTCAGGCTTGTTGATGGGTGTTGCAGGTGAAGCAGACTTTGTCGGGGCCCTGATAAAGACTTCTATCACCTGGGAGTAAGAGACAGGGGAAATATCTCTCATCTCTCTCTCATTAGCGAATGGAAACACACCATTCATCAGGGGAGGCAGTTAATAATCACACTCAATCACATAATGACCGGCTCAAACTGAGCTATCATTATGGAAATGGAACCTGTATCAAAATCATCTGCGAGAATGCTTGGGTTCCTTGAGAGCGAAAATAGTACAAAAAACTGAGTATGCACAGCTCTGTGGTGTAACGCAAATGTGTCGTCAAGAAGTGCTGACGTCTACCTTAAAGGGTGAAGCATTTGCCGGATTAATGTTGCACTGGTGACTGCCAGACAGAATTACTTTGGTGATGAACATAATTAGCCAAGTCCATCTTAATAATTCTGGATGTGTTAAAATTCCTATCAACATTTAATAGCTTGACAGGCCTCCTGTAATAATTCAGTAATTGAATCTGCAAATCACTGTTATTGTAAAGCAAAGAACCTTACAAAGGAAACAACTGTGCCTTCAACATTAGAAGTCAGTTGCATCCGTAGCAGTTTTTTACTTTGTGTCATTAGAGGACACAGTGGAAGATTTGCGTTTCCCATCAGCCCCGGGTGCTCAATGAATCCCCATCATTTCCCCTTACTACATTATTAACTCTAGGCTTCCCACCTGGTCAGCCCCCCATCAACCAAGATACAAGCATCTGAGCCCCCTTAACTTCCTAGTGCTCCCCAGCCCTGCTCCCATATAAGTTCTTACCCCCCTCCAATGGCCGTCAAGGCAAAAATTCATTCAAGACACTTCCACTCAGACCTCCAGCCATGTGGGCCAACTGTGAAGCCATAATTATGCTGCATTAAGGTCAATGTAATGAGGAAAGCCCTGTAGGACTTCACAGTGGTGGGGGAAGAATGTGTACACCCACCTATGTAACCCTGCGCTACACCCATGAGCTCAACTCCCAAACCATATGTTAAAATTCTTCTAAAGCCTATCTCACACAGAGATGGTGAATCGTGATCAGTAATACGAGGCGAAGTACAGCTTTCACATTAAATAATGAAAAAAAAATTAATAAGGCATTAAAAGACTGTAAAAAAGTACCTTGTATGTTAAACTGCATACAGAATGTCAGGGTCTATTATATGTGTGTTTGTTACAGAGGTTAAAAGATCTCACTGTACTTAAGGTACAGTATAGAGTTGACGATCATTGAGATGGACTCACCTGCACATGATCTCATGAGTGAGGAGAACACGACACATCTCTGGGTTTTTGTCTTGACCTTCATAAAGGATTGGCTGTTAGGGGAAATAAAATGGAGACAAAGCAATTGTTATTTATAAATATTATGACAAGTTATGCAGTTTATTCATATCAAATCAAAATGCCACTAATAATACCCGTAGTGAATTTTAAAGTACAGAATAGCTACATTTTTACTCTAAGTAAAAAAACACTTTTCCCTATTTACCATATAGTGTCTAAGATACATATTTTCCTATGAAACAACAAGCCCAAGTCCTTTCCTATAACTCTTGTTAAAAGAATGACGTTCTGAGACTGAGGTTGATCCCACCTTTTATCTCAACCTGAAACCAGCAATTGCTCAAGATAATTGTTCAGAATGCAGACACCTGGTCATTAGTCATGCTTTGGTTTGGAGCATGCTGACAACTTAACATATGCTAAAAGCTAAATCTGGTCATCGGCGGATGGATGTATGCACTGATCCTAAGGGGATCCAGACTCAGGTGGGGCTCATGTGGAGCAACAATCCTTTCATTCTCCACATCAGCATCCATCTCTGAGTACCAGATGGCCAGGCAGACACTGAGAGAGAGGCCTTCATTCCAGCATGCGTCATCTAGCTATTGGGCCTGAATGGAGTGACGGATGATCATATCAAGAAGTTAAAGGACTCACCCACCCACCAGCTTCCATCAACCATCAAACCCACGCAAGGAATATTTTATTGCTCCGATGTTGCTTTTATATAGCTTAGAAGATTTCTCTGTTTTGCTTCATTTAAGTATGAAAACTGAACTTTGAGAAATGAATAAAGATTGTCTGCATACATTGTTTGAGGTCACGTTGAAGTCTTTGACTGTTGTCTGAGCAAATCTGGACACAGTTTGACAAGCGAGACTACCGCTGTCTATTTTTAAGAAGAACTTGTCCTCTAACTAATCTTACTGCAGTCTTGAAAAGACATTTAAGACGTTAAAGAAATCTAATTTGTGATTTTTTCTTATAAAATAAACACATATACCCTAAACACACCCATATACCAACACCCAACCAAATATTCTCCATCTTACCAGACTCTGGTCACTCGGCCAGACTGGGTTGACCTAACGCCCCAGGGAACAATACTTTTAGGATAACGACCACTTTTACATTATTGATCTTTCTCTTCAGTGCCTTTGAAGGTTTCTTCCTCTTCATCACCATCTTCCAATTTTTGTGGAGGGGGAGGGCATTTTAAAGCAGGTCGATATTTATATATGATCGGTTCTAATTCACATTGCTGGCGCCAAAAGAGAAGCCCCATCTCTCATCTCCAAGCATGTCTGACTCCAGCAATATGGAATAGTGTTACATCTCTTTCATGAACCCTCGGAACTAACACACTCCTGGTCTGTAACTTTAAAGTCATCTCACCTTACAAGAAATTAGTGAATTTGTGGAATAATACAAACAATTTCATTTTAAAAAATTGGGGAAACATGTCAATTTGAGCTGATTAAACTGAACAAGTTGTTTTTATTCTCAATTAGAAGAGTAAAGGTCCTCATTCAATCGATATTTGCAGCTTTGCCGTTGATGCACATATGTAAAGCCCATGTGTGTGAGTGGGGGGATGGATCTTACAGGCTACAGCCCTTTTTATGTTGTAAGGAAGATTATTGTCTCCAGTGTGTCGGCTCTGCAGCTACATTAAGACCTATTGATTGGTCTCCAGGGTTGATGCTTTGTCGAGGAACTGGTTGCCATATTGATCTGAGACAGGCTGACATGCAGTGACAGTGGGAGCTGCTGGGCTGTGGAAAGTATAGGCCATATGAACGCTGAGGGGGGCTGAAGTCTTTTCCATAATGTGATGGAATGAAGAACGCAGCTGTGGAATTGAGTTAAGCATATCTCTAATGGTTCTTTGAGTTCAGCATTGATGTGGATGAAGATTCTACCTGAAAATATAAGATCTAGCACACTTGGGTCTTATGCCGCTATTTATGTTACACATGTACAAGCAATGCAATGAAATCCAAATGGACAAAATTACGGCACAATTGACTGTTGATGTAATTTTTGCTCACCTGTTTAGTCATTGAGTCTATTAATCGAACATACAGATCCTGTTCTGTCCTGATACCTGTGCATAGAAGTGAAACCCACATATAAATATACATTTGTTTCATGTTATTTGCCCTGCATGTAGTAAAACCCAGCTTAGTTCCAACATAAAACAGCTAAACTTCCATATTTCAACACAAATAGTAGTAGAATCAAATGTGTGCTCAAATTAAAAGCCTCTTTGAACATACATACTCTAACAGAAAGCCACTACCAAATGCAAAATACAGTTCAACCCAAAATCATCATAAAGGGGCTAATTTCTTATGAAAAGTCTTGGAAATTAATTTGCTTTATTATTCTTTTCCCTACAGTACATTTATGCGTATTCTGTTATGCTTGTCATGCTGACTGAGCTATTCCGCTAACGCCTCTTAGCAAAAACAAACTTGCCTCGGGTTTTCTATTATTTATGACCTTCCCACCCTAAAGCGCAAGATTTCTCTTTTCTCTTTCCTGACTGCCTCTGTGCTACAAGATAACAGAAAATCTACATCTACAAACAAATCAAATAACACTCAACTGTTAGCATAACACACTGGTGTTGACATTTTGCTACAGATGTTTGTGATGGCGCCACTTAGCATATGTGACAACAGGAACACTGGATAATAACTACCATTCATAAACAAACATTACATTATGCTAAAAGACCTCATAAAACCAATATTGGAGTTTAGGAGAATAGTATGTAAGCTATCTATATGCTAGTGCACTCCTAAACATTGACAAAATGATAATATGCAGCTGGTAATATACAACTTGTAAATATGTACAATGTTAGCCGTAACAATCAAGTGGAGTCAATTAAGTTTTATTACAAGCTTTAAATTAAATAAAACAAGTCAATTGAGATGTTGATGTGATGAACAGTGTAACATGTTTGTGATGCAGTTGGTCTATATGTTTTGCTAAGAACTTAAGTCTGAGGCAAGGGCAGGTTTGATATATCTGCATGGGTAAGTGACGTCGTTCCACATTAGACATAAGCATAAGCTGTTAAAGGGTGGCAAATGTGTTCAACAGAATGAACCCCTCTCAGGATAAACAGATGGGCCTCCTCGAATGCTCTTCCAGATGTGATGAGACATGTTGCATGACTGTGGTTACATATCGTTTACAGTTGGCCCCGCTCTGCCTCACAGTATGTCTTTGTTATTGATGGAGTATAGAAGGGTATGAAGGGCGCTGTGTCTCTTACCGTTGCTGTAGAGAAGCTGTAACCTGTAGTGGATGCCATTGTTGGTCTTCTCGCCATTGTATTCCTGACAGAGAGAAAATATCATATAGAAACATGCACAATAAATACAGTGTTTATACATTGATACATGTTTACCTATTACATGTAGATCTTTAGACATGAATCCTGAAGATTGATGTATTCACAAATAATGCCACATTAGTTCTGTCAGATGTGTAATGCCACATTAGTTCTGCAAAATAAACGTATATATACACACACACATATATATATATATATATATATATATATATGTGTGTGTGTGTGGCTATAAGCTGACAAAGCCTGAACATTTGCTAAAATTAGAATGAATCAACAAGTGCGTATTCTGTAGATGGTTTGAAAACTTTTATAAGTTCATCTGTTTTTTAAATATAAATGTTTCAAAACTTATGTGGCATTACACATAAACAAAAAGTGTGTGTTTCAAATGGTTCACATGTGTAGACAAATATATCCAAACCCCAAAGAGTCTTGAAAGCAGGGTTTCTATGAAACAATAATTGCACCTAAGTCTGTGGTGGGACACACCAGTTGTGCTTTTGTCTCTTGACCCCTATTGTCTCACTAGCAGTGTTCAAATGCCCCTTCAAAACAATCCAGAAATCTGTTGCAACATATTAAGGTGGACAAATATTAGCATTATAATAAATATAACCAAGGACACCAATGAAACCTCCTGGTATCAGGTTGCTTGTGTGCACCCATCCCTGAATAAGAATCACTGTTGTTTAGCATTAAATCTGGCTTTAGTCACACATTGTCGTAGCCTAAGACCATAAGAATCTAACATAATGTGAAGTCAAAGCCTCACATCCACCCTTCAGGTGAGTTATCTTGCTCTGATGTGACATCAATCCAATGACACACAAGAACACGCCCACGCCTGTCGTCAGACTCCTCTGTCTTCCCTGCTCACTGCCAAGTTTAGTGGTAGTGTGCTGGCAGTGACCCAGGACTGGAGGAGTGTGTGTGAGGTTGGGTAGGGGTTATGGCGGAGGTGATCGGACGGTAAGGATGGGGCTGTGCCAGCTGGACCCCGTCCCATATGACTGTGGGCGGAGATGTTCTTTGTAACCTTTTACTGAGAACAACCCCCCGACACACACGCTACAGGGCGAGCAGGAGTACCCATCAACACACTCTGAACACACACTGCTGGGCGAGCAGGTATGAATGCACAGCTATACTTCTGAATGAAGCTAGTGGTATTGTGGGGAGGTGGAGCAGAGAAACACGGCTTTAGCAGAAATGAGTGAGGGAGAGAAGGAGTGCTGGAGTGGCTGTAGTGTAATCTCAGGTGGACCCTGAGTAACAAAAGGATTAAAGTGAATGAAAAAACTATAACAGCTGAATATATAAATATAATAATATAAATATAATATAATTATAATAAAAATATAATATAATTAGGACATTTTAAATGATCGTTCTACCTACAAAAATATTTAATTTTATATGAATATAAATTCAATGAGGGTGACTTTGAGCTCATTGCTGCCCCCTACATGTACATTTTGGTACAGCTACTACTGAAACAGAGCAATAAATAAGAGAGACTGTGTATCTGGTCCACACAGACAAATAACTTGGTGTATTAGTCCACAGAATAAATAAATATTCATATTAGAGTATTTAAGTCTGGAAAATGTGAGCTGACACCATTTGTATTTTTAAAAAAGGGGAATTTGTTAAAATGTATAAAAATACTGCAAAGATTTTGAGAATGTTTGTTGTTAGGGGTGTTTACCATTTTTAAAGTGTAACATATTTTGTGCATTCAGATCCCATACAGACTGGTTTGTGAAAAAAAGTGCATCTAAAACAAAACCCCTAAAACATTAATGTTTCTTAGCATGTTCTGTAGGTCCAATATGCTGCACCCCAGCAACTCCCAGAATCCCGTGGTGCAGTGGAGCGTGTTTGTTAGTGGCAGACTGCTTACTTTGTCCTTTTCCACAAAGTCCACGTAGGAGGTTCTCTCAATCTCCACGGGCTGTCCCTGCCGGTCATACAGGGCCAGAACAAAGTGGAAGAAGTTTGACTTGCGCAGGTTCGAGGGAGGCTGCTTTTCATAATGGGCCCTTGCCAAACCCACACCACTGAGAGAGAGAGCAAGCAAAAGAAAGAAAGAAAGAGAGAAAGAGAGTTTAAATTAATTTCACAAATAATACCACATTGCATATAATAATATAAAGTCACTAGCACTTTCTAATTTTGGAAGGATAATATGTGAATAGCATTTCTCTGTATGGCATTATCTACAGCAATACTCAACAGTAATCCTTTGTACACAATGTACAATGATATTATGAAAACCATCATAAAGTCAGTCAATTCTGTCTAGTTAAATACTACAGGAAAAAAACAGGAAGTAAGAGCCGTTATAAAGAGAGATAACAGGAAATAACAGAGAGGTGTTACAAGAGAGATATTTGGCTTGTTTGATGCTGCCCTGTTTGTGCGCCATGAACCCTTTTGTCTTTCTCTCTTGCTCTGCCACCTCAACAATTGGAATTTGGCGCAGACCAGGGGACCCCAGAAGGCACCGTCTGCCTTCCCGGCTGCCAATCGCTACTGGGTACGGCTCGCCTTGGCAACCGCTGCGCTCCTCTTTCCCTGACCTGTCAGTCAAAGCTGCTCGGCTCTCTGCTGGGCCTCCCCAGGGCTCAGCCAACAGAAAGACTCCAAGCCCACTCTCACACATGAGCATCGATTAGAACGCGTGGCAAACGGTGGACAGACAGGGACCCAACGGCTTCCCTCAGCCTGAGAGGAGGAGAGCCAGGGAGCAACCTGTACCTCCCCGCCAACCCCACACGTACGTTTATTAATCAAACTTTCAGCCCTGCTTCCATGCTGCAAATATATCACTGATCATCTTCTCTTACCTAATGCAGCAGGCCGAAGTGTGAGGAGAAAAGAGAGATGAAGACTTAAACTGAGGGAGGGAAGATTAAATTAAGATTATTTTTAATGAGGTTTTAATGTAGGTATTTTTCCCCTCAAGCAGAAAACAAAGACTCACACTAACAAAGTGCTCACACTAACTCTATTGTGTCCCAACAATTGAATTTCCCACTTACAATTAAACATAGAATTTTCATTTAGATTTATTCATATAAACTCTTACATTCAAACATTTTACACTCAAACATTTGCCTTTGTCCATTTAAAGGAGAATTTCTACCCAACTAGCTTAAACAAACTGAATTGCAAAAAATAACACCCAGTTTAAAACGTTCACTAAACACTGAAATCAACCTACAAATACATACAGCTCTCGGTGTATTAAACGAGGATTGAAGAAAATTATTTGCACTGAAAGTAAAAACAAACGTCTTCACGTCAAAATTGGGAAATAAAACATGATGTTCTAAATTGCAGCTGTCATTGTTAAGCCAGTTTGCTATTTACTCATTACCCTGATGAGATGGGCCAAATTTGAATCTCAAAAATATGCTCATACATAAATATTTGTTCATCTGCTGAGCTCGGGGTGGGGAGCCAGTGTTTTGGAAAGCGGCCTGCTCTCTGTCTCCGCTCGTTTGAGATATTCCCCCGATAGAACATTAATAAAACCTAACCCCGCCCTAGTGCTATTAACAGGCCTTAATGCTTCATTTGTATCCTAGTCTGCTGAAACCTCATTTGTGAATTTGAGGTTACTATACCGAAGGCAACAACAGCTTTCACAGAAGAACCAAAGGGATAAGGGGGGGTTGGGAGGAGGACTTTTAAAGGGATGACTTCAACGTAAAGGGGAAATATGATCTTCTTTATCTGTAGTAATTGATTAGCATTGAGGATTCTTAGCAGCCAGACCAGGTCAGAGCTGTGCTAAGCCTGACAGATGCCCTAGAAATGTACTGCATGGTCAAAACTGTTCTTTACAGTAATATTATACAAATGATATTGTCATAAATGACTGTTCATATTCTAAGGCAGGTTCACTCCACAATGTTTTATTAATATTTTATGCAAAAATTGTAAATAAAGGTATAAACTGTAAAATTGTGGTGTTGCTTTCATAGCTGGAGTGTTTAGTTATGTTTTGAGTATTTTTTGTCCAAAATGTTTCCTCTGGGTCTTTGCATCAGGAGAAAAAAAGGAAAAGTCTCCAATTGTTTCAGTTGTCCCACTAATGTCTAGGACAAAAAAACCACTAAAATTAAAGTTCCCCTGTCATCTCATTTTTTTCAAAAATGGCCTGGTTTGTGTCTGCAATGCATAAAATGCACAGGCACTTGTAAACACAAATTATCACCTTCACATAGGAAGAAGACAGAACAACAAAATTACACATCAGTGGGGAAGAAACACGAGAAAAAAGTGTCGCACTTTTACAGACACACACATTGCATCATGAGTTGTTCTCCATTACCCCATCAGCTCAGTTACGAGGCCAAGCGTCATGTTTCTGATGGAGAGAGAGGCAGAGAACTTTACGCACAGGAAACGATCAAGTCGGAAAGCTTGTTAGCGTTATTATTTTAATTATGTTGATTGCTGCCATATCCACTCCAGCAGTTATGAGTCAGAGCCGATTGGACGATGAAACTGCTTTTGAGGTGACAAACACACACACACACACACACTCAAACAACAGTGTGGAGCGGAGCACTCAGCATTCATTCACACACTGATCTCCGTCTAACTCCTTTAAACACACTGTTTGACATCTTGACAGGAAAAGACCATTCAAGCCTGACATGAGTACCGACACATTTGTGGACGTGAAAACACCTCCACTTTAACAATCTGTTATTTGAATCAATAAATACAGTCTCATAGAATGGATTTAACAATAAACTTCTTTGAGAACAGAAGCTAAAGGGTTTTGTAATGGTGACTGTTCAGAAAAGAGGAGCTTTCTGTCTTTCTGCAGCCGCAACCAGCGTCTCCAGTCTGCGCCCCTTTGCACACTGCCAGCTTAATGCGATACAGCAAAGTCTAATTATGTTAAATGAAAAAACTAACCTCAGGCAAAAATCCTCACAGCTCGAGGGTTTGAACACTTGAGGGAAATAGATACTAAGCACACAGACTCTAACTCTGAAATCATCTGCTAATGAACATGCAGGGGAGAAGAATCTGCCAATACACAGGACACACTACGCTCTGCTGAGATATTGAAGGGTTAGCATGTGTGTGTGTGTGCGAGCAGAGAGGAGGGGCAAGTGCACTGACATGCCTTCAAATGTACGTCTCAATAACGGTAAATAACTAACTGAAATCATGGTTAATCCTTATTTAATATCTAGGACTTTCAAATATTAAAATTGTATCCAAAACACAGCAAATTAAGGAATTTAGAAAACACAGGAATTTAAAGACATTGCATAAGCCGGTCAATTTACTTATCAACATTAATTTAACTGTATCAACCAGCATTTTACTTGTTTCCAATGGCCTTCTATTGAAAAGTCTGCCAAATAAAGACACAAGGCACAGGTTGTGTGTGTGTGTGGCATATGGGTGGCATCACACACTCGCCCCTCATCTCTGTGACATTAATCACATCTGTGATGGACTGTGACAAGAGGAAGTCTTTAACTACAGCGCCTCCGAATCGCTCTCTCTCACTATCGAACTAATGAGGCGTACACCAGCGCTCTGTTTATACAAATGTGACGGGAAAAAAAAATCATCTTAACCCTGGCTCTGAGCCAGTGTGTTGATCCAACAAGTAAATATAAATCTCTTCTTTCCTCTCTCTACCTTCCTCGATTTCTTCCTTTTATTTCATCATCATTTGTTTCTCTGTTTCACTCCCTGACAGTTTCTTATTCACAAAGGTCATGTGACGCGATATCGGCTAAGATCTGGTCAATAAAGCAACTGCCTTCATCAAAGATCTGTGATGGAAGATCATTCTATGAAATAACCAGCATAAGGAATTTCTATTCCATTTGACCTTTACTTTAATAAATGTCCGAATCTCTTAATACAAGAGAGGAGGAGGAGAGAATATCTCCGCGTTCATCAAGGTCCCTGTAGAAGTATTTGGAGGGTGGTGGATACTAAGATATGCACATACTCTATGTTTACGTGGTGAGAGCAGTAATTTATGCAGGAAGATACAATTACTCTGGCATACATTTGCTCAGGCCTGCATGCTCGTGCCCGGGCGGGAGTGCAGCGTTTTCGGGGGGTGGGTGAGCAGTTAGCATGGCAGAGGTATGTTTGGTTAGCACTTATTAGCTGTGTAATAAGATTTAATGAGTTGAGGACTAAAGCGCAGTTGGAGCACAAGCAGCAGATTGGGATTAGCGTGGAGGAGAAACCACGGAAGAGCGAAGGAAAGAGAGAAGTGGTGGTTCGCAAGGGTTTGTTTTGAAACCCAAATCCTGCTGTGGTGTAACCTGGTCTTTCTCTGTCCATTGGGTCGGTTTCAATAACATGGCTGCAACCCTATTTTTCACAACCCAAGTATGCAGTGATTTGATTGTTCAACACAGGCCTCAAACACTGTAAATTGTCAAAACGGACAGTTTAGATTCCCCTAAAGTATAAGAAGGCGTATTTTACACGGCTGTTATCTGAGGTAAAAGCTCGAGGCCAGATGTGCTGATCGCGTTTATGGATATTCAGCGTCTTTGTTTCTTTAACACTAATTGGATATTACGACATGAAATCATGGGAAACCTTCTTGGAATGACAGAGCGCAGTAAGTTATAGAAACATTTGTCACCACTGCACAGTAACGTGCGGCTGTAAGTCAAAGACAATGTGCCTGAGAGGAGTTTTGCATAAAGAAAGGCCCGTCATTTCTCCATGATTTTTATTGCCACGCAAACACAAACGTCCTGTCTGTCACGTCTCCCAGCGATAAGCTGGCACATACATCACCAGCTGCCTGCATTGCTGCCACGGCCTGCCTGCTGTTTTATTCACACACACACACTAACACATTTACATACAGCCTCCATAGAAGAGCGTCTTTATGCGCTTCCCTGTCTGATTGTGTTCTCTAAATTACTTCAAGTTATTGGAAAAAGCCTGAGTTATGGTTTGTTTTTCTCCCATATCCATGAATCATTTTTCAATTTCTTCAACACTTGTCACTGTTGATTTGGAATATTCTGTACTAAATGTAGTTATTTTAAATGGAAGTTAGATTTAAATACAAGAATAAATAT
>JBAJNP010004344.1:0-34045 GCA_036877545.1 Yasuhikotakia modesta | reverse complement strand
ATTTAGTAGTGGTAATTGTCTATCTGAGACTTTTTAGACATAAATTTATTGTAATGTAATTACCTAAAAAACAATTTTACGCTATTTAAAAAAAATAATTTAGAAGAAGTTAAGCCTTTACAATTAATTTAGCAGTCTTTGCGTACAATTTAAAGTTAACAAAGGTTTCAGGATTGTGTTTAAAATAATTGTCATTTCCCTATCTTTATTCTTCTCCTTTTAGTGGAAGGTCCAGATATGCTCCAGTCCATTGCTTAATGTAATTTTAAGTGCACAGTGCTTGAAGGTCAACGGATGAACACATGCCTTATATGGCTCAGGAGTGGTTTACTACAATGCTGATGCCTGTTTCTGAAATTCTGTTTTTAACCAAAGAATAAGTATAAAGCTATATTAAAAAACCTTTATGAATTTGAGTATTAAGTTTTAAAGAACTATATTTCAACAAAGCCATACAATGTTTATGAGTTTCCAGTTCTGAATTCCTGCTCAAATCTGTTTGTTTTCAATTGTCAAATGTGTTGTGAACAGGTAAAGAGATAACAATGAACTAAATATAACTGCTCTGATATGGAAACTGTGACATGTTTGATAATCACTCTGTTCTGCATTTAATTTCATGTATATGCAGCTTCTTATTGCCAGCACCATTTCCATTCCGTTTACGAAGATCGCACGCTGTCTCTGCCTTTCAATAGATGTCTTCTTCAACAAAGCCAAACTGTTAATTAGTACCATTATGTCAAGCGTGTGCCAGAGTGCTCCAATGGGAACATGTGGCCTGTATTCTGATTAGTGATCCAGTGTTTTCTGACCGTAGGAAGCAGAAACCATCTGTCCCTTTTTTTATTTTATCCCTTTGCCATACCCAATCTGCAGGACAGCACAGACATTGGTGTTAAAGACCATATTTTTAAAAATAACCAGTAGGCTATAGTTATACAGCCACAAACAATGATTCACTACTTGCTAGTGTAACAGGTGGCATTTGAGGTAAGGTCTTTACTATTTTAGACAACATTTGATTGGATGAACTCTGAGTAGTGTACGTTGAGTCATCAATAGTTTTGGGCAGTTTTCCTGGCAAAGAAAGACTTGTGTTTGCTAAAGATTACATTTACATTTATTCATTTGGCAGATGCCTTTATCCAAAGCGACTTACAGTAAATTCAACGCATACATTTTTATCACCACTTGTGTTCCTTGGGATCAAACACATAATCTTTGCACTTCTAATGCAATGCTCTACCAACTAAGATACACATTAACACCACAGATTAATTTAGCCTAATATGAGTATACTAACTTTAAATGGTGTTAAAGATGTTAAACATGGGCTAAAAACAGACACAATTTTATTTTACTATGATTATAACTATTTAATATGACATGATATTAACATAACAAATTACAATACTAACAATGAAAGTAAACTGTGCTAGAATTCCAAAGGCTGAAAAAGCACAAATTTGAAGCAAGTATTTTTATAAAACCACTTACATGAATGCGGAAGTTGTCTAAATAGTCTTTTATGGTATGGGAGTACTTTTCCATGTGGACAACCAACTGGTTATGGAATCAATTTTATAATGGACTGTCGTTCCATTTCCTGCGTTTCAGTTATTTTATATAATGTGTCATGCTTGATTGCTATGTTAAAGTCAGTCATGCGATTTCAGTACAGCAAGTTACCCTTGATATAATACCGTTCATTTTGAGGGATTCGGCATCCAGAGTGAGTCTTATGAGCAGAACCTCAGTGCTGTGCGCTAATCAATAAAAATGTCAAGCTTCAAACACAAGCACAAGGTCAGTGGGAACCTAAACAAGGCCTTCAGCAGAATATATCTGCACCTCATGCCATTCGTTCCTCTCAGTGACAGCTTCTCGGGTCATGCTGTCCTGGTCTGGACTTCTAATTTACGAGCTGCTGTCAGCTGGGCTCCTCTTCGCTCTTCCATTCATTTATTTCTGATGAAACTGACCCCAGACACCAAACTTGTGTGATCTTTACTCATCAAAGTCCATTACCTTATAAAATGTTAGGAATTTGGATTAAACTACACAACAAAAGATTCTTAATGCATAATGCAAATGAACATAGCTGCAATTGTAAAGCCCAAAGAAATGAAAATTGGACTTGGACACTTAGTCTTCCAGATTAAAAATGTAATTGGTAGGCTGCAGCTGATTAGGGACCGAGCACTAATGTGCGAAGTCCCTATTGTTTCTGTGTTGTTTCTTCTTCTTCTTCTTCTGCTCTGATTTTCATCGCACTTTTGAGGGCCTTGGCATGCTTAAAAACTCACCAGATTTTGCACACGCACCAGCCCCAGCGAAAATTCAAGTCTATTAAAGGAATTCAAGTTAGGTGGGGCAAAATGGCTCGATAGCGCCACCTAAACCTGCCCAGGGCACTACGGTTAACGTACATGTACCAACTTTGGTAGGCTCATACAACACTTCAATTCATTAAAAAAAGTCGGGAGCGAACCTCTAATCCCAACAGCCGAATATTTATTTTTTCCATGCTTCGTACTTTAACAAACTCCTCCTAAAGTTTTTATCTGATCAACTTTGTGGTGATGTCATTCTCATCGTAAGGCCTTTGCGATGTAAAATTGCGAAGCGTTTTCGTGCAAGAACATGACCGTGGTGGGCTGCCAAAGTTTTGCATTTTTCCATGAAGAAAAAGGTGTTTTATTTCAGGCCTACAGTGTCTGATCGGCCCAATCTTTCACACATTTGAAAAATCATAGCCTAAACACATCTACAGGGTAATATTCAATTACGGTTGTAGCGCCACCTGCAGTCAACAGGAAGTGGTGTGTTTTACACAGGAAGTGGCTTTTTTTACACTACGATTAACCTATGCTTTTGCCCACAAATCACTGCTATTAAAGCCAACAAGTGGCTGTGGCACTGGGTGGTGCTAGCAGTCCTGGGTGGCGGTGGCGCTGGGTGGGGATGGCACTGGTGCAAGGTCCCACTTATCGCTGCTTGCAGCTTTAATTTTTTATTTTTTTTTAACTGTTTTTTTACTATAGATTCAGCCTGACCATGCAGTGCTGGAGTCTTCTAGTAATTTACTGTTCCAATTAAGGTGCCACTAAGTCATAGTGATAACAGCACTAGGGGCTTGTTGACACAGTCTTTATGCTCTCTGTGTTTTATCTCAAAGTCTGGTGAACATAACCTGAAAATGGTTCTATGATAAACAGTCATTAAGCGTGAAGGAGTTGTGAGAGTCCCTAATGTTTCATGTTTTTGTATTGTTTAAGGCTCACTTGGTAAATAACATAGTCCGGCTACTTGTTTGCAGAGATTTCGTATCAGTCTCATACTGGGCATGCCAGCTGTTATGCAGTGTGTGTGTGTTTGTGAAGTACTAATGTGGTGTGCTTTAAGATGTGTAAGACTGTATATCTCTGAATATATCTCCACCATTACAGTTTGTGACGTTTGTATGAAACTGCAATTGTTATCAACTAAATGCTTTTATCTATAACAAATGTGGGAAACAGTATGTTCGTTTTTGTGTTTAGGAGACAGGGGTAAAAAAGAAACAACAAAATTAGCTAAATAATTAGTTGCCCTTTAAAATTTCTCTCTCTCAATAAGTGAGAAAATGAAAGAAATCTGATTTATTATTCTTCTTTCCTATGGGTGTAGACAACATTTTTGACCCAAAGCTTGTTTTAACCCATTTTGTTTTACAATGATTGGAAATTGTCTCTCTTCATCCAGTAAACATTAGCACACTGTTGTTCTTTGCATAAGGCAAAGAAACTGTGTGGACAGAAGTATGTTTGCCTTGCTTCTGTTCTGAATTGATTCTTTCCCTGTCTTGCTATTGAAATTCTACAGTACAAATAGAAAAGGCAGAGAAATGTTTGCTTTGACAAATTGATGGTCATATAGTAATCTACATGCTATTTAATCACTGAGTAATCACTGATGACAGATTCAGAATATTTGCCTTGTGCAATTTCTTTATGCAAGTAACTGCTTTAATCAGATTGATATCAAACATGCACAGTTAAAACATGACATTTACAACATCAGGCCATAAAGCAGCTAGGGCAATCAATACACGTAATACAACATAAACATGGTTTATGGGGACACTTCCTTTGTCATACTTAATAGTGTTTGTTTGTGTCTCTGAGTGAATTTGTGCTCTCAATGAAACAATTTAGCTGACAAACCTTCAAATAAATTTAATTGTATCAATTTAACAGTGTATTTTTAGCATTTGTTATTTGTTGTATGTGTGTGTATGTACAGGACAACACACATACAAAAATGTGTCCTATTAGGTGTTTATGTATGAATCTGAGTGCATCTTTGAATATTTCTGATTTTCTTTGTCTTTTCGAAAGGGTCAGTGGTCTGCATGCTGTGCTATTAAGATAAGTCTCTCACAAAACCCTCGCAGAAATCTAATTATGCAGGCTGACCTCCAGGCAGAGGGTCCACAGGTCAAGGTCTCGGAAGGGTCAAAGCTGAAACAAAATGTAAATCAAACTATTGCAGCTTTTAAGCTTTAATACCCTTAAAAATATACAGTTCATGCATGTGGTGCTGACACAGGAGCCACCATTCTGACATAGAACCCAGAAGGCAAAATACTGTAAGTCATCAACTATGTTGAAATCTGCAGACATTTACAAAAATGTACAGCTTGCATCTTTCTCAGCTTGTAAATATTGTGCAGTTCTTCCAGGTTCTGTGGAGAGCTGTGCTATTTGGAACAAACATCTAAGACTGACTGAAAGTCATTGATGTTGTTTTTGCCGTTTTTTTATTATTATTATTATTATTATATTATTTTTTTATTCTCATGACTTGCAATTCATTGTGTTAAGTGTCAAAACTCCTAAATGTTATAAAGAAAATTGGTTATAAGCATAGTTAACTGTTATACTATACTAGATACATGTAACTAAGGCTCTGTAAAATAAAGTGTTACCAAAATATCTTAATTTATGTTCTGAAGAAGGTCTGACGGTGTGGGAGAATTTATTTTCAAGGAGTGTAAAGTGCAGCATTTGGATGGTAACCAGACCACAACCCTGATGGATGCCAGACAGTGAGTGGTTCTTAAACTTTCAGATGACAAATCTCCATCTTAGTAAAATACCACATATTATTATACATATTATTATTGCTCTCTATGACATTACAAACAGCTAGTTGCCCCTTGTGGTTATGTTCACATATGCCAGTGTGTCCTAATTTACATAATTTACAACTAAACTTTATATTCATCATTGTTGTTATGAACATTCCTTAAAACAGGACTGACAATTTTATTCTGCTACTTTATAAATGTAGCCTAAGTGAAAATCTAAAACATAATTAATATTATTCACATCAAAGAAAGATAAGTGTTGTTTTGTTTAGCCCGCACACGTGTTTTTGTTTTAAATTGTGAAAATCCCACATTGTTCCTTTCATGGCACAATCAGAATTCCTTTAGCTCTGTGTTATTAAGAGGGTGTTTGTCTATTACTGCTTTATGATGTATCAATTGTACTTGAATGGGAGGCAACATAAATCCTGAAAATACAGCAAATGTCCTGAGTGGCTGGATATTGATTTCATTCACAATCGATCAATGGCCTGAAATACTGGGATTAAAACAATAAAGTGTAAGAAGGAACAGACATAAACATTTTGCTATGGTGCTGTTTTACCGATGGTGAGTTATAAGCATCACAGACTGTATTCATAGACACACTATACACGAATAAAACAGTTATGTACTCAATGAAAAAATAGTACATACATACATCCGTGTATCATTTCTCAGCAGTGGAACATGTAATTAGAAACACTGATTGGAAGAATTCTGCAGAATGTGTGTCATGTCCTATAAATGAATTCTGCCATCTGCCTGAAAACACAAGACTAAACAAAACTGGCTGCTTATTTTACATGCCAGTCACACTACTTGAATGATTCTTGGCTAATGAAAGCTGCTTTGGAGTCCAGGTCTACTGCCTTCAGTGTGGCTACACAAGATAATAGTGATAACAAACCTCAATCATCAAAGGGGCAATACAGTTACTTTCTAATTTTAGTGCCATTAAATCATGTGTCACATTAATAAACAATAAACAGCAATAAACATGTGTAAACAGACCGTTTAAATTAGCCTGCAATTATTCTGCCAAGAGAACAGTTGACATTAAAGAAAAAGAAAATGGCTCAATAACCATACTACACATAAAAACATAATGTTTATGTATAATGTTTATGTGTGACATTGCTAATGTATAAAAAATATAAGATCAAAGTAAAAGCAATACAAGATATTTTAATATCCCAATGAGGATAGAAAAATAGAAAAACAAATGTGTGTTTTCATTATTGTTTCTATAACCACATCCTCTGTTTTTTCCTTAGTCACACCACAGAATTGCAAAGAATTATTGATTGCATCCCAGTGTCAATGAAACCACCAAGTGATGAAATTGTGTGTGTGTGTGTGTGTGTGTGTGTGTGTGTGTGTGCGCGCATGTGAGTGGTGACCAAAACATGGCCTGATCAATCAAAGGCAGGGCTAATTGATTGGTGGGCTCCCACTATTATACTAAAAGAGAGAGAAAAGCAAATAAAGAGAGACAATATGCGAGAGTTTGCTGGAGCAGGAGCCATCATGTGACTGCAGCCTCTGTCCCAGGTAAGAATGTCAAATGTATATTTTACTTGAGATGCGGTGAAAGACATTGTCTCAAACATACACTAAACACATAAACCCTTATGATTCACACATCTACATGTGAATCAGCCAGGATTAACAGATTCAATATGCTGGGTTATGTCTGTGTGTGTCTGAGATAAACATACTGTGATGCTGTTGAGAGGGGAGGAGCCAAATGTGCAGCTTATGAGAGGAGTGTGTGCGCAGATCAATGTTTTTCTAATGTGTGTGTGTGTGGTTTACTGCCTTTGTGCAGAGCAGGGATTTGCTTTAACACAGTGCTTGGTTTTGAGCATAAAGTTGAGAGTGGAGTATAAAGTAGAATACATTTAATGTTTAGAATGAACAAGTTATTTTCTTAGAATTTGTCATTTAAAACAATACAGCAAAGAGAGTCCCAAAACGTTAGTAGCTAAAAATCTACCATATAACAAAGAAAAGAAACATATAATACAAAAATGTATGTGTGCATGTATGTGTACCTTATCAGTTGTCTTATACTGTAGATACCTGTAGCAATATATCTACAGAAGAGCCTTGAATAATCTACAAATGTACAGTTCAATAGGATGCAAATAAAGGACAATACAGAATTTTCTGATTAGTGTATAGCATGGGATATTGGTGACAACAGTGTCTGTTTAATTATTTGTAAATGTTTTTGTAATTTTTAAATTAGATAAACTTAGTTAAACACCACAATTTAAACAAAATATTCAGCAGTTAAAGCATTGCTTTGTTTACACATTATTTCTAAATGTTATTATTTTTTATTTCTTCATACTGCAGGATAATGATGGCATTATTTAAAGTAAATTACAGCGGTTTAAAATTCTGTAATTACATTTTACACATTAACAAACAAGTACACATAATGAACTGCGTAGACAGCTAGATCAATACCTTCTCATCCAATGCATGAAGTATATAAATCCACTGAAGAGCAGCCACTTAGTTTTAGCAAATCCATACTGTGTCTGGAAACAAAATGCAAGAAATGGTTACTGCTGTATAACAACATTCACAGAAGGCTTCTGTAATTCTCTGTATTCAAAAGATGAAAGGTACAGTTATTATGCTACAAGCAGGTGAAATTTATGCAATCAAATCAATTTTATTTTACATAGTAGAACTTGAATGGCAAAATGAATACAAACATGAAATGGCAAAATGAAATAAATACAAAACTGAAATTATAAATAAACCAAACCTAGAAGACCTAAAAGTTGTGGTCATGTCAGGAAATAATCAATTGTTTTTGTTTTTTAAGATGAATTATATATTATTGTCATTATTATTATTATTATTATTATTGTATGCTTAAAATATCATTTTAGAAAAAGGTGTTACATGAACTGTAATTATTAGCTGGTTACTACTAGCTAACTACTCAAAACTACACATCACAACAAAACTAAATAATACAATTGTTTTATTTTAAAGGTGTCCTTGTTACAGTGTAATCATACATTTAAGTACTAAGTAATATTAACTAACAACATGTATAGGATTAGAATTAGGGTTTGTGGCTAGTTGCATAATGTACTGTTATTACTATAGTAAGTACACATAACACATTTAACAAAACTATATAAAATAAAGTGTTACCTATTTAAATGTATATACGGTAAACAGATATTAAAAGATGATTTCAAATAAAAATGATATTTAACCAAATTACACAGACACACATATTCATATACGTTGATTGTACATAATTTAAACTATATATATTGTACTGTATTTTAAGCTATGCAGCAGAAGTTGTGTGTTTGGAAGGAGAGTGTATGTATCAATAGCAGTGACCTCCACCACCCCACAACCCTGTGAGTGTGAGTGCATAAGGAGGTGCATCTTCAGAATATATCAGAAAGACAATACGATTTCACACACAACGCCTTCTTCTGCGCGTCCTATTCTCCTCACACGTGTCAGTGAAGAATGAGGAGCCCCTTCATGCGGTGTGACAACTCTCTCCTCCTCACACACATCCTTTTGTGCAAACTTTCTGTGCATCTAACATGCGCTCAGCGAATCTGCTCGGCTTGGCAGGCGTGTGTGTGTGTGTTTCTTTCTTATTTTTGTATAATAATAAGTGATACGCTTGTTTAGAAGAAAGTTGGAGCAAAATCTTTTGTAGTACGTGCTTTTCTGTCAGATCTAGTGGATTGTCTGCCAGGATGCCGTTTGAATGGGCTTATTGTTCGAAAGCTTGCTGTCCACTCCACAAGGGCCCTTGCTGTAAATACGGCAATTTGACTCCGGCTGGTGGAAAGTAGCTTTGACAGCAGCTAAATAGGACTGCACCACAAAAAGAAATCAATACTAGACTCCTGTTCACGGCAGCCTGCGTCTTTCCCCACCCCTGATTTATACAAGAAAACCTTTGGGTTTTCCATGGAAAGAACTCAGCCGCTCGCATTTGTGTAAAGAAAGGTTCGATGCTTTTTAAAATGACTTCTTGGTACCTTTGGTCTGAATATCTTCTCAGAAAAACAACATAATTGTAAAGGGTTTTTATTGCAGAAGACTATATGTATAAATAAAATCTATTAAAAATACTCATTATCGATTTTTACCCACGAGAGCTTAGAAAAACACAGTAAATATAAAGTAAAGTGAATATATTCTTTGTTTCATTAGTAAAAGATGTTTCCTTCCAACAGCCAGACATAAAATGGTGGATGCTTAAGCCAGTGGATGACACACTTTTGAACTATTATTAAAAGCTTCAGATTTGTGAAGTTTCACATTTCATGAAAGTTTAGTAGATCAAAGATTAAAGTTAAAACTCAAGAGCTTTAATTTCTCAACTAACCCAGTGTTACTTTATATTGTTTTTTATTTGCAGTTATAATTTTTTAACACATGCCCACATCTGATGATTAAATATTTGACCTTTGGGCATGACATGCTACACATTTCAACAACATTTTGCTTTTATGCTTTTTAGACACAATTTTTAGACACTGCTTTTATGATAACATTTGTCTGATTTAAAAGAAGCTACAGCCAGTTATCTTTGTTTATCTTACCTAGATATTTATCTAGATAAATTATTTCCCTCACATACATTTATATACATTTTAATCTAAAACATTGATAACAATGATAAATAGTCTGTGTACTGTAATGACTATGAATCAAATATCCTAGATAATGTACATGTTCAGTAATTTTATAACAAGGCAGGAAAAAGGGAAAAAGACAAGAAAAAGTCGTTTTCATCTGGAAGGGAAAAGGCTAAATTTGAGACAATGAGATTTTGTAGATGAAGAAAGATCAGCTGAACAATGATACAAAGGTTGCAAGTTATTAAATGAAGAGAAAGATGGAGGAGTGGAACAGTATTGATTTTGAGCTGTTCCCTGAGGCTTTACAACGTCTATCAGGCCAGGAGGATGGCACACACACACTTACACAGCAAGAGGGTTAAAAGTGAGAGGATAATGACCCTACTACTTAAATTGTCACTTATACTATAGTTTGTCTTGCAGACTCCCCTAATAACCATGAAATGCTCACAGCTCTTATACAGTGTTGCTGTGATGTGTGACTGTACCTGTCTGCACACACAAACAGCAAAAACACACTCTCATAATCATAACATTCGAATCCACAGCTCAAACACATGTCGGTGTTTAGGTTAATTTAGTGAATGATATGCATGCTGTTCTTTATGCATTATGTGTCTTATTTTGATTTAATATTATTTAATTATTATTATTATTTATTTATTTAATAATATTTAATAATTATTATTATTTATTGTTGAATTAAAAGTTTAAATGTAGAAGCGTTTAAACTCAGTTTAAATTAGCATGCACAGGAACATTGAATACTCATAGGCCAAAAAACATGTGCATACTTATGTATCTTTAAAGATATAGTACATATTTAAATGTCTTTATAGGATTAGTTTCATTGCATTAGAACATCATCAATATAAAGTGAGTAAAAATAATTGAACATGCACCTAGATCAATGTTTAGCAGATAATAAAATCTCTGGGTTTAGGAAGGGGAGAACTTAGTATGCAAAGTGAACTTAAAGCTTATTGAACAAGGGCACAAACTTAAAAGCAGGGAGCCAACAAGCAACAAAACAAGAATGAAATTGCAAATATGAAGCCAAGAATAGAGAAGTGGACAGGTACCAGAAAGTGAACATTCACAGGAAGAAGGTGCCAGGAAGAAGACAGATCTTGCCAAAAGCAGGGACAACCAGGTCACAGGGGGTTGGGCCAGAGGCAGAGACAAAGCTAGAAACTCGAGAGGGGTTCTGGAAATGAGGCACTGTATAGCAAAACAAAGGGCAGAGAAGTAGCTCTGGTGGGCAGGATGTTCAATGAGACGGTCAGGAAATAAAAGGGAGACAAAAAAACTAATACAAAATGGAAGTCAAATAGAAAGAACACTGTAAATAGATAAATAGAGTGACAGATAAAACAACTGGAGTTAACAATATTTAAAATTATTAGGACTAGAAGCTAGATGGGCACAGGACAGAAAACTTAAGAGGGAAAAAGGTAATATCAACAACAAGAAAAATAAGTACTAAGTAAGTAAATGTAAGAACTAATCATCAAACAAGGAAACAAAGGGACCGATTGACAACCAAACACATGGCTAACACAACACAAAAACAGACACACAACAGAGCTAATTTCACTGTTAACCTGCCATTTAGTGTGTGTGTGTGTGTGTGTGTTATTGTAAACATAATAATATTAGACTTATTATACAATATAATGACCCTTTATGACCCAGACACTAATGTAATACAATTGGTATTACATTAATAACCCAAAATTAATATTGCAGTTACCTTTTAAGAGCATGTGAGCTTCACATAAGGTGTTTTTATTTTTTACAACGTTTTTCTAGCTGTTTTCCTGTTTTACATCTCAATATGACATTAGTTGGTGGAAAGGAGTAGGAAAGCAAAGCTTAAATGTGCCTTGATTTTTAAATGGGATGAGGTTTGGGGGGTTGTTCTGTCCATCTGTTCAGCAGATATGGCACTACAGCAGTGACCACGCTGATCATCCTAACTGACAAAGGTCAGGATGAGCCTTGACCTTATGGCCGCTAGCTGAGTGCAGTGGACATCTGGGCACAGCCAACACTAACACACACACACACACAATATGGTCCGCCACGTGCTGAGGATACTTTTTTCAATTATTCATGCAAGATAAAGAATCTCATTTCACTCTGTAGTGTCAATTTTTTTATGAGCAGTATGCTCTTAGCAGGGAAATGGAGTGTAACTGTAGACATGATGCTGATTATATGACCTATTACACCTATTTAATTGTAGATTTGATTATCTGATATGTACTGTTCAGTATAATGTGTCTGCTTTACCATTTTTGCCCCTCTTAAAACCTCAGTTTCATGTGACCTAAAAGCCATTTGCAAGTACTTTGATGTCTACTTTTTTCATTTCCAAAGCTAACTGTAAAAAAGTATACTTTAGTATAAACAATTTGTGTAGAGATTGTTTATTGTTTGAAGGTTATTTTTTCCCTGCTATCTAATAACAATTTTAAATTGTATCTCAATGAAATTGACAAATGTTATCTGTCCTATAATTGTGGTGATAAATGTTGAATGCAATGCTTTGAAGACAAAGCTCAGAAAAAACATTGGAACCAGGATATAATCATTTTCAGCATTTGGTTAAGGCCAGCATTTTAACATTAGCATAGTGGAGTTACAGTTTATTAGCTTTAACATGGCTGGATCAAAGCCATGGTTTTAACATTTGCAAATACTGGGTGTGTTTTAACTGATAATAAATGATGGTTTCAGAGAGGAGTTCGAGGAGAGCAGACACTGTGTTTGAGAACCAATGGTTGATAATAAGTCCACAGATTGTATTGGGCCAACACATAATTCCAAAATCCACTTAATCTAACTAAAATGAACATTATTCTCAATACTCAATACTTTTGGGAATTAGATCCTAAATTTTAGTTTGGATGCTGCAATAGGTGGCTGCCTACGCCTTAAACATGAAATGTCCCCCTAACATATTTAGGGGGACATTAGTATTTGTTACCTGTTTACATTGTTTATGTGGGAACCAAATAATAACACTTTAGTAACGTTTGTTAACATTCTAAGGAAGTTTTAGGGCAGATTAATTGAATAACAACATTATTAAAGGCCTACATGTTTTTAACCTGTTATGAATTATAAATAATAAAGAGCACAACATTTTTTTGTTTGTCTACATTGTTTCTGTGAGTTCATTTAAAAATCCACTCCAGCAATCCACTGTCCTGTTTTATACAAATAAAGTATAAAATATGGTGTGAAAATTGTCATTGTTATTTTTCATTATTGAATTTTATTTTCTAGCAATAAACATAAAAAATGTGTTACACTTCATTGTGTCATTGTTTCAGTGTAATTATACAGTAGTAGTAAGTAATATTAATTAACATTTATACAGTTAGGATTAGGATTTGGTTTATGGTTAGTTGCATGTTATTATGCATAATGTACTTATTATTACCATAGTAAGTATATGTAACACATAAATAAGACTTTAAAATAAAGTGTAATTAAAAAAATATAAAAAAATCAAATATAAAATATTTGTTATTTATTACAATAACTTTGGTATTTTTGGAAATACCCATTTCATTATATTACTTTGGAAGTAAAACAATGCATAGAACATTGTTGTTTTTTTTATTTATTTAACAATTTATTTAATATCAGTTCAACTAATATAATGAAAACTATAACATTGAATGATTTTATAAACAAGTGCAAATGTTGGATCATAATTGTATTTTTCATGGAGAATGATGATGGATGACTCTCATGTTTAATCTTATGTAAACAATGGTGAATATGTTAATATTTCTCTGATCTATCGCTAAAAATGTTGTACTGTGAAAAATTAACATTAACTTTTTTATTCTTTTTACTTGATATCTTTAAAGTGTGATTGTTTGGGTTGATGGAACATTATTACATAATACAGGTAATGAACATAAAGTTCTGTTTAGATATTAAATATTGTGATTTGCACATCTCAGAAGAACCCTTCACGTCAGATCTTCATTCTGAGCTAAAGCTAAAACCACAAGCAGCCTTGAAAAACGTTTTGCACAATGGTCCTATCTCAGGCCTCGTTTGTAGGCGCATACATGTCGTGTTTTGTGTGGGGTCGTATGAGAGGCCTTTGAGAGTGAACATCCTTTAAAGAAAAGCAGAAATGAGTGTTCCCTCGAAACCTCAGGGCAGTGTGGGCCTCAACCATGGAAGTTGACCATGAACTGTAACCTCAGACTCAAAGAAGCTGAAGTGTGTGATGGAGCAGTTTTCTCTGGCACCCAAGGACAGAGAGAGATTGAAAGAATAAAATCTAAAAAAAATCAAGAAAAGATTCGTAATTAAGGTTCTTTGAGGAGGATCAAAAAAAGCTCACTGAAAGTAGCTGTAGTGAATGAACTCCTATTATAACCCCTTGTGATTGTGCTGACAAAGGCTTGCATGGACGGAAATATAAAATTCTCTGTTTCCTCTTTTTCTTGAACTTGTTTGTGTAGTGCTGCTTGCAACCACACAAAATTGCTAAACAAAAGTAAAGAACTTGGTAAATGTAACCCTTTGATGTGCAAAAATAAAAAATTACAAAAGCAAAGGACAGTAAGCAACATAAGTTTTCTTTACTTGTTTGTTTTATTTTAAGTTCTTTTAAACCTGGAACTACTAGATGGGGTATGGGCAAAACCCACCGCCCACCGCTACAACCAACCGCTTGAAAGTTATATAATAATAATCATTCAGTTCTGATAATATTCATTTATTTAATTTGAGTGCAATGATTTTTAAAGCATTCATGTAACTTACAGAGTCTCTCTTTTTATTTTGTAATTCATAACATTCATATCATATCATTATTAACCCACAGAATTTATTTGTAATTATTTGATAATTGTTTGTAATAGACATTGTCACAGAGCGGAATTGCAGGGTTACAGATTAAAACATAGCTATTTCTTTAAATAGCTATGAATATTGTTTTACATTATGTTAGGTTGGACGATATTAATATTGAAAGTTATTATAATGTTTCATAAGTAAAAACTAGGTAGCGTATATTGGGGATCCCTGAGTTAATCCCTCAGGTCTGTAAAGATCGAAGAGTGCTTATATGAAGTGTCTGACATCCTGCTATAATGCATACTATTACAATCATCAGATTGATCAGTTTAGAAACATCAGCGTGTTCAGTTGTGCAGTCTGATGCAGTGTGTTAAAGCAGGAGATGATTTGTTTTAACACAGGATCCTTTAATGCAGAGCAAATGAGATTTAGGGTGTATTTTTAAACTAAATTACATTGCGGAGACGCCACCTTTGTCTCTCTGACTGAGGGACTGAGATACTGTTCCACATGCCTGAGAAGTAATTACATATGCGCACATAAACAGAGCAGCAGAAATTTGCCACTCTGCATCGCATTGTTAAACAGAGTATAAAAAATAGCATATCTGACACAGCAGTCTGTGAAAAACGTGATGAAAAATGCAATGCGGTATGTGTTGAGCTGAAGTATTCTCTTTGTTATTTTCTTACAGCTCTCTATTGCTGGCGTGTGTGAATTTTTAATAAAGCTCAGTGTGGGTCCAGCTGGAAACAAACTCTTTTATGTCCTCAGGTACTGATTCGACTTGTCCCTATAGATTTGTCCATCCAAAGTTCTGCTCTCCCTGTCAATCAGTCTTTGAACATTAAAGGCGAGAGTAAATTTTATTATGCATCTCGGTCAAGTTTGAGCGTATCAGAAACACAAGAGTGCAGAGAGTGCAAATACAGCAGATAAAAGAGAATAAACTGCCTGACTTACCTGGACTCTTTCACAACTGACTGTGAACAACAGCCTTTCAAACATGGGGTGAAAGGTCATGTAATGCTTTACAGTTTTGCCATTGAACAGGGGCTTTTCTCTCACTGTGTATGTGTGAGTGGTGATTTTATTGATGTAACTAACTAAAAGTAACAGCAATACTAGCTACCATTGTTGAGAAAGCTAAATAACAAGGTATAAATAAATAACTTGCAAGTTATTTATTTATATAAAAAATATAAAAAAGATATTGTACACTAGTACAATAATAGTACAAAAAAGTAACTTACTACATGACCTATACATTACCTATACCTATAAAAAATTATCAGATTAAGTAATTTATTTTGACAATCAAGCAACAGAAATTGAAAAATTGTAATGTTGGCAACGTCAAGATAGTTCAGATAGTTAATAGCAATGAACTCAGATTCAATTAAATAAAGATAAAATGAATCAAGCAAAAAAAGATTTTTAGTCTTATTAACTTTAATGCTTTAATGCTTTGATGTTCTCATCTTATATATAATAGAAAACCCATTAATTCAAATTTATTAAATTGATTACATATCAATTTTAACACGTAAATTCATTGTTTTTGATAAAATGCACATTCATAGTGTCATGTTTTTATCCTGTTATCAATCCAAGCAGATTGTTATACTGGCGTGTTTTTCCTTCTTTTTTCAGTCATGCCTATTAGTCATCTAATTACGTGTCCACACACACAGGGTGGTCTTTGATCCAAAGCCTGTTTCTTTTCCTGTCCCGTCATTGTGAGGCTTTAGTGACCGTTTGTTGCGATCACAAAAGGATGTGGGCCCCTGTGAGGCCCTTTGCACAGCACACTCTACACACTTTGCAGTAGTGAACACTAGGGGGCAAGCTGGAATAGGAGAGGGACTTAAAAGGGATGGTACATTAAGGGAAACTCTGACAGTTAGGAAGTTCTTGTACAGAAGTGATCTGTGTGGAGAAGGTACGCTAACTGGGCACTCTGTGTAAAGTGTGGTAACTCTTGAAATCATTGTTCATGGTCACTGTGCTAAATTCTTTATAATATTTTAAGCATTTCCCTGCTCATGGGATATTTGTGTGGTCTTATATTAAGTGTCTAACTGAAATGTGCTTAATATGAAAAAAACACAGTGTGACAATGCAAAGATGTTGTACTTACTGTATAATTGTACTTACTGTATATACCCTAAACCCACACCATCCTTAAACCTACCAGAGAAAGGTAGTAAGTACAATGCATGTTATGTACACAGATCTACAGTATTTGTTTAATTAAAGGTTTCCAGCCGTATGCAGCACAATATACAACAGTAATATAGTATCAAATCATATTTTTTTTGTAATCTTGTTGATGTTACACACCAGTGGTCCAAACTTCACAGTCAAGCAATAACAAACAAAGATTGTTCAAACAATCTTTTGTTCAAACATAAATTCTTGCTATATAGACATGGCATGAACTTTTGGGGTATGACACTAATAAAACAGTTTATATTCACTACATAACACAGCTTCAAGTTCCTCACAGGCACATAAAATGTGTGAGATGCAGCAGCAATGCTGAACTGCCACAGCCAACCACAGGGGAGAGCACAGAATACATATACCTACAATGTCACAAATTCGTCATGTGTTTGCTGTTGTCTGTGAACACAATGATCTTTTTAACTGTTATTGTGTATTTTGGCTGACCTGGCTGCAACCTGAATGCTGCATTAGCCAATCAGCAGCTATCCATTTTTAAGCTACATTCTAAGACAGACAATGAAGAACATCTGTGTGAGACGGAGAATAACATCCCCTTTGATCTGTAAAGTAACTATGGATGGAATAAAGCCACATTCTCCCTCTTCATTAAACAGGAAGGCACGCGAGATTAAATGAACTTCCACTGGGCGCTTTGTGAGGACAGAAGCCTCAGCATTGTGGGGTCACGGGACGAAGCGATGGGGGATGAAAGGAACAAGGCCCATGGTGGAGGAGTGGGGCCTAATGAAGGGAGATTAGGAAACAGTGATGTAGCTCTCTGGCGGACGCCAGCCATTATGTTCTATTGTATTGAAGCAGCACGAGCTGAAAGCTCTCGGAGAAGAGGAGAAGATAAACTGCTTGTGGTGCAGTATTAAGGGTGGCTGCCCCCCCCCGTCCTCACGCCCCACCGGCCTGCTCGCTATTCAACAGTTGCCATTTGACTCCAACAAGATTTACATGGGTGCAGCTGCCACTAACCCCATTGTGTGGAGGCACGGGCTGGGGCCGGGTGGTGCTGTGGCCCGTGCTGGGCTGGTTTGTTGGGGAAGCCTGGGGTACGAGCATCTGAATGTGGGTCAGGGTGGATGCAGGTGCCAGGAGTGTGTCAGCTCTTTGTAACTGTGTTAACTGCGTCTGACAGAAGACCTCATGGTGGTTTACAACAGTTGACTGCAGAATTAGAGGGTGTGTAGAACGTGTGCAATTCTGTGGGTTTAAATCTTTAGTGAGCAATTTCTGCACCGGCAGGGGCATCAAACATTATATTATATTTAAAGAGAGGTGTGTGTGTGTGTGTGTGTGTGTGTGTGCAAAGGCCAAATGCACTATTACATTTTTTTGTCATATTTGGATATTGTATTGTGAGCCTGTACATTTACCTGCTTGTTACACTATTAAAGACATTAACATTTCTAAAGACTAAAATTTAAAGTAATATATTTAGTTTTTTAAATTTTCTAAAAAAAATAGAAAATTAAAAGAAAAAAACATATAAAACATAAAAATAGAATAACAAAAATGGACACAGGCATCAGGGCCTTGGGATAATTTTAAATGAAGTCACTGGCATTGTTTTTAAATTTCTTTGTGAAATTTTAAATAGATCTATCAAATGAAAGTAAATCTAGTAATGTAAAACATTTAGCTGTTTTATTCATTTTACCACTTGTCAGTTGTATTTCTTCATTTTTATGGATCTATTAAAACTACTATGCACCTGCCATCATAGAATGAGGAGCAGGTCATCAGCACATAGCTTCATTGCACCCGGTAAAAGGGGTTGGACACAGGTCAAGCATTTACTAATAAGCCACTGTAGTCCCAGTGTAATATGGCCAAGATCCCTGCAGCTGGGCCTATCCTCGGACAGAGACCTGAAAATGTGACCCACAACTCATCTTGCCTCCAATAAAACTGCCCATTTGATTCCGATACATCTCTTGTTATTGGTTGAAGCATTTAAACATCAAAAACCAACACATAACGCATTACAAATACCAAATTACAAGTATCATAAATTATTACAGAATAAGCTTGATTTGTGAGATACACTGTATCTACTCTTCAAGGACACCAGTGTGAGGGGAGTTGACTTTATACAATTGAAAAAAAAACACAAAAATTCTAATTATCTTTCTTTGTGTTCCTTAGAAACAGAAAATGTGAAAGGTTTAGAATGAGATGAGGGTGTAAATAATAAGTAAATAATAGACAATTCTTTTGGGTGAACTGTTCCTTTAAAATAAAAATTGTTGTCTGTGATTTGATAGCGCATGTTATTTCATGGAAAAACATTTGTCTTTACAATCTTTCATCGAAACAGAGTTCCTCTTTGGTTGGCACGCTTCTCGTTTTCAGTTCTTTCAAGATCAAATCTCACTAATTATCTTCTGGGTAATTAGGTTCTTCCTCATAGGTGAAGATTTAATTAGAACAGAAGGATTAAGATATCTCAGATTGCTGGAAAAAGCAGTTCACATTAAAAGAAACAATAATCAACAACACTGCTATTGTCTGATTGTTACTTCACTATTTTTTCCTGTTAAGAATATACTGGTAAATAGTGTTTTGTCTGTTTGCAACAGCAGCTTATAACAAAGCACAAAGAACCAAAAAACAAACAAAACAAAAAAAACAGGTGGTGGTCCTGCACCCCCACCATATACCCTGGCAAAAGAGCTGGTTTGAGGTTAATGTGAACTGACCAACTGTGTAGGGCATCCCTGGAGGCAGCTCTGTCTTAGACTCACAGCTTGGGTATAGTAGCAGCAACATTTTAGTTTCTGATAAATTATATTTATTAGTTCATTATAAGATGGTGTTTTTCCACAAAAAAAAAACAGTTTATGGATATAAAATAGCTATAGAAAAATTTATTCAGAAATATAGTAAGGGAAATATGACCTATAACCTAAGTTATGACCTTTTTAACTTATTGTTGAAATAAACTCTTGACAAAACTAAAACTGGAGATAAAGTTGCTTCAAAGAAAACTTCAGAGTAAGAACTTCAGAGTAAACCACTTTTTCACACACAGTAACATTGTTTAATGTACTTAACAATAGCTCTGTTTTTTGGACTAATTGCTGACTATTATTCTAGGGGATTAAAAAGTAATCTACACAATGTTGGTCTTTTATTTTTTTATTTCAGAAAAAAATCAAAATAGTGTTTCATTTGTCTTTCCTGTGCAACACTAGGTTGATCTAAGGGCACTAACTGTAGGCAAAGATCGGCACTAGAGTTAGTGACTCTGTCTCAAGTGGCATTCGAGTTGCATTTCAATAGACTTCAGACTTGACTTTAGACTTGAAGGACTAATAAGTTATCCTTTACTCATAGTTTTTCTCCAGTGAATATGTCTGCCGCCAAATTTTTGTAAAATTTTGATTATTTGAGTGTTATGAATGATGTAGATGATTGCTGTAACTGCACATGTGTTGATGATTGCAGGAGAGAAGGAGCAGACAGCCCCTCCCCATGCACTCTCTCTCTCACACTGTTTTCAAACTAACTTCGGTGTTTACACCGAATGCTTTACTCACAGATCATTCATGACTCTAACAAGATTTACGTGGGTATGATCATATTTAAAGTTTTTCATAAAAATAGCATTTGGGATTGGAATGACTACTGTATTTTTACTGTATTTGATTACTGTACCACAAAATCCCCAAAGAAATGTTTCAGTGCCAGACATAACACTCTGCATCTCTATTATCTCTGCATCTACATTTCTTGTTGCCTAGAAGTAACAGCGATTCAAAAAAGTATTCATTAAAAGTTAAATTAGGTTAAGTCAGTTAGGTCAGTTTCCCACTGAGACACATTTTGTTATCTAACGCACTGACTTTCAGACTGTGGCTTAAGCTTGTAAATGTTTTTGGTCAAAGATGATGCAGAATTTAGCCCCTGTGACGCAGTGCTTTGGCACAGGCTGCTATGCTGTAGGCTGTTTTTCCCTAATTGCTATCATACATTTTACTATTATTTAGCTGTGGGTCTCATGCTGCTGATATGCCAGATGTTTCAGGCCACAGATGATGGATGGGGATGCGCTGCAGTGCAGCCTTAAGTGATTGGAGAAGATTGAAGATGTGCAATTCACTTAAGCTCACTCACCACTACATCAGGCAATCAGGACGATGAGAAACATTGAGAGAGATCAGGCAGGCACACATACCAGTACTGAGTTAACCTTGCAGTTATATCTGACTATATAAACTTGATTGTGATTTTGCTGTAGACGGAATATTAGCTAAAGAGGTCATTAAGTTGTAAATAGAGAAATGTGCTGTTTATTAGTTTGAGGGTATTAGTGAACCTTTACAAAGCTTGGGGTATGGGGGAAATAATTACCCCATAATTTAATTTTTACTTTATTTTGATTCTGAAAAGGTTAAGTATTTCCTTGTGTTAGGTATTTAGAATTTGTTTCATCTAAAACAATAGTCAGTGGAATCAGCCTAAATATGTCTTTGTGTGTTGGGGGGTTGTGTAGCTAAATTGAAGGTTTAGCTATAATTTATCCCCTCAAATAAGATTTTAGAACATAACCCAGAAAAGCTTTTCAATAGTAGCCTTTTAAAGTAAAGTAGTTTGTTTCTACATTATTTAAAAAAAACATAAATAAAAATAAAACAATATAAGTAGTGTTTTGTAAGTAAGTGTGTGTGTGCGTGTGTATAAAGGAAAGAGAGAGAAATAAATGTGTGAAGGAGTGTATAAATGCATGCAGACCTAATAGCAGAGAAGTTGTGAGCTTGTGAAGAGTGGGGTGACACAGGCCTGCTGTAATCTAATACTGTCTCCATCTTTCTAATGCACCTCTCTCTGCTCTCTGCTTGAAAGTGCAAATGCTGGCAATGATGAATAGACCACTATAAATGAAGTATCCTGTGATATATCAAATAAAAGTAAATTTGCTTTCATTATTGATGCCAGGGTCTTGGACTGTGTCTGGTGATTGCATCCTCACAGCTGCAACAGACAGACAGAAACATTTCAAATCAACACAGCTGGTTCAATATTTCAATAGCATGTCTGCATGTTTCTCTATTGAAACACTCACAATGGGATTGCCAATGATATTTCCACACTTTCTGTTTAGCAAACAGTTTGAGAGCACTTCATATACCATAATACATTGGGCAGAGTTTCAGAAGTAATTTGTGTCCTTAATATTTTTTTTGATTAATTGATAAAGAATTCACTACACTACATAAATTGCTTAAATATCCTTTAGATATTTACAGTGATTCATAATGTTACAATAACATAATATTCCACTAAACAATTTCAGTGAAATAAGCTCATCAAATCCTCAGTGGAGAAGATTCACAAGTCATGTAGTTGGTAAAAGCATTTTCTCTTTTCTGATGTTTGCACGTAGCTATTACTTTGTGTTCTTGACCCCTGTTCCCTTCGGGGTCAAAGAGTCAGAATATGGCATTCATTATTCACACATGCTCTTTGACCTCTACGGAACAAAGCTAAGGCTATCTTGCGTTCTCTTCTTCAGGTCTTGTGTGAGCAGATACTGTAGGGTTGGTTGCTATGGTTCTCTGTAGCATGCCTTTGGTCTAAAACTGCATTGGGTACAATTCATTTTAAGATGCCCCACAGTGTAATTATACACTTAATTTGAGAGTAATAAAAAATTATATTTACAGAATATATTTACGCATATTTTCATTGGTTGCCATAGAAACAATACACCTATATTTCTGTCATTTTTTTCTCATGTCTTTCCATATTATAAAAATTGTTTCCCTACAAATACTGCTATGAAAGTTTACTTTCATGCTTTTGTTCACCCCAGCACTGCAGGAGCATTCAGAACTGTGAGGTCTCTATGGAACAGGCCGTTAGCTGCGTGAGGGTATGAATTGGTCCATGCTGTGTTGTCCTGTGTTAAACTGTTATGAGATGTGCAGGTACTGGCGTGGGTTGGGGGATGGGGGAGCAAATATCGATCTCTTCTGGGATCTTTTTGTCCATCTCTCACTCTGTTGCCATGACAAATAGCCCGGCCAACAAATTCATAACAGCAGGGTGGAGAGAGGCTGTCCTCACATATGATTAGGCCTGCAGAGGAAGATTAAGAAATCCAGAGACATATACAAAAGACTTTAGTATGCATATACTCAAATTACATTTTGTATTATAAATAACAATAAACATCATTTCTGCATCTTTGGTTACACCGTATTTTTACTTTATGTTTAGGGGGCCCTTGTTACAGTGTAATTATATATTTTTTACTCAATTAAATTAACAATATGCACTGTTATGTTAACAGTGTTAACTTTCTAGGTTAATGTTATCTAACTAGTGTTAAATAATGTTAAAATATAAAAAATAGATACAAATTATCGTAAGATTAACTAATTTTATAAACGTATTGTTTATTGTTATTGTATTTTTTACTATTGCATTATTGGATAAATGATAATAAACAGTTCTTGACAAAGTGTCCCTTGGCAATGCCATTAATAATCACTTTTTAGGATCTCTGTAGAAATGTCTCCTTAACCTAATACATTATCATCTGTATCATCTGACAACAGTATGGCATCTCATTATAAGTGATCCTTTAATTTCTCATATTCAACACCAGCAACAATAGCCTTAAAATTTTGATCATACACATTTAATCAACAGACACATATTAGAAGGCTGTATAAGTACAATATATTTGATCTGTCAGTTGGTGGGGAAGAAAATATCTGCAGTTTCATGATTCATTGGCAAACATGCAGCTACATGCTGAATAAGTGTTAACCCAATGCTAATGGAAATGTTTCCTCATTTATAGGACAGATGACTGTGAGGAGAGGCTGAATATTTCTGTTAGCTGTAAGAAATGTGTTATTGATAATATTCAACAGGTGCCTGATCTGTTTGGCCTGTATTGCTGTATTTATTGGCTTGTTTTGAATCAACAGTGTGTGTATTTGGCAAAGGGATAGATCTGTAACAGATTGGGAGGGGTGCTGATTGACAGATGACTTTACAAATGGCTTTGTAATAACTCAAATGTGATTGTTCTTATGGTTGCAGGGGATTTTTGATCGATTGCTGTAATGTTTTCTCAAAGTTTGTTCATGTCATTGAAGAAAAGGTTCTAGCAATCAAAGTTGTAGTTGTAGTTTCTGTTTGGGGGTGATATCTTTTGGATGTTGTTTTCATTTAAAGCATCTGTTATATTGTTTTGTAATAATGACTGGCAAACAATGTTTTTCATTTAAATAACTATAAACTCACCACAGATTTGCTATGTAGAGTATATGTTATGTGAATAACAAACATCAGGTTTGTTATTTGCTGTTAATGTATGCACAACAAGATTATATATGTATAAATAAGGCTTCTTAAATTTAATAAATCTCAAAATTGTGACATGTAACTGTGTCTGTATTTATGTTTGCAATTTTAATTCTAATCTTTAAGACATTGCATCTCACAATAGTGACATAATGGGCTTTCAGAGAGGCTGGGACCTCACAGATCCACAATCAGGTTTGTATGCACTAAGATTTAAATTGTGCTAGATATCTAGGACAAAATCTCAGTTGTTTGACAGTTAAAATGTGGCTACACAGCAGTTCAACATGCAACTAGCTGTCACAAATCCAGTCCCTGTGGCTCCCTCTATCTGCCACCAGTGGGAAGCATCACCGGAATACTAACTACAATTCCCATGTGCCCCGTACCTGGGCCATGCCTCTTCCAGCTGTCAGCCATTTTGTGATTAGCCACGTTCTATACATACTCACCTGTTCCAATGACTCTTTGCGAAGTTTTGTTTTGGCCCATCAAATAATTCTGCGTTTTCCCTGTGTGGTACTTTACCTGTTTACCATTGCCATTTGTTCTCTGTCTGCCCTTTGGACTTTGCTCTGTTTCTGGACTACTCTCTGTGATTGCCACCAGCCCCGACCCATTGCCTGGTATTGTTTATGATTCTGGATTTGCGGCTCAGCAGCAGCAGCTAGATCACCTCACTGCTCTCACTGAGGTTTAAGTGAAGGCCATGCAGTCCTTGCATCTACCTGGAGGTATTATTGCTTCATCATCAACTCCCTCTCCACCTCCTGTCTCTTCTGGTGTCACAGGCCTGGCATTCCCCGACAAGTTCGATGGCACTTCTGGGAAATGCAAGGGGTTCATTATGCAATGTTCATTGTTTGAGGTGCAGCAGCCTACGCTATACCCCACAGAGAAAAGCCGCATCGCCTCATGGGTAAGGCCCTGGATTGGGCTACTGCTGTATGGAACACTGATTACTCTGCCTTTCCCTCCTTTGCACTCTTTTGCAACATTTCAGAGAGGTGTTTCAACACTTAACAAATGGTCAGGATGCCGGTGTGCAATGGCTGAGGTTACGCCAGGGGAAGAAATCTGCTGCTGAATATGCCCTTACCTTCCACATGCTCGCAGCCCAATCTGGTTGGAACGAGGAGCCCCTTAAGTTAACTTGCTGTTAGGGATTGAATACCAACTTCCAGCCAAGCTGGCCTGCTGTGACGAGGGCAAATCCTTGGATCAGTTCATCAATCTGTCTATTCGCCTTGACAATTCTGAGGTTCAGAACACAGCTTCCTAAAGCTGTACGCCCTACTCCCCATTCCAACTGGGAACCTGAGTCGGAGCCCATGCAAGTGGCCCTTGCCAGATAAACCCCTCATGAAAGAGAGAGACACATCAAGAATCATCTGTGCATCTACTGTGGTTTGACCAGGCATCGTAGAGCTAACTGTCCCTTGCTAACCTTCACCAGAATTCCTCGGTGATTATGAAGTCTTGTACTTCCTCTAACCTGAAAGTACCAGTAACCATGACAGTTAATGATATAACTGTTGAAACCTCAGCTTTGATTGATTCAGGGGCTGTTGGCAATTTTATAACTGACTACAAGGGCCTTAACAAGGTAACTATTAGGTATTGCTACCCTCTACCCTTAGTTCCTGCTGCTCTTGAACAACTACAAACAGCCAAATTCTACACCAAGCTAGACTTCAGAAGCACTTATAATCTCATTTGAATACGTGAGGGTGATGAATGCAAAACAGCCTTCTCCACTACCACAGGCCATTATGAATACCTTATGATGCCCTTTGGTCTCTCTAATAGTCCTTCCTGTTTCCAGGCCTTTGTAAACAATGTCTTCCAGGACATGATCAACAAGATGGTTATTGTCTACATTTATGACATCTTGATTTATTCCAACAGCCTTCCTGAACACGTGCAACATGTACGCTCAGTGCTATACAAATTATATGCCAAACTGGAAAAGTGTGAGTTCCACAAGTGAGTTCCATGAGTGCCATGGAGGAGAACAAGGTTAGTGCTGTAGTTAATTGGGCTTAACCCATAACCTTAAGTTCCGCAGCTGTGCAGTGTGAATTTCGCAGCTTAAGTGAGTTCAGCAGCTGTGCAGGCCTTTCAAGAACTCAAAACTGCTCCTATTCTCCATCATCCTGATCCTAAGAAGGAGTTTATTGTCAAGGTGGATGTATCCAATACACGTATCGGTGCAGTACTCTCTCAACATCATAGGGAACCTCCCAAATTGTTTATTGGACATTCTTCTCTCACAAACTCAGTTCAGCAGAGCAAAAATATGATGTGGGCAATTGTGAGCTTCTGGCGATGAATGCGGCGTTTGAGGAATGGAGGCACTGGTTGGAGGGATCAAAGCACTCCTTTACTGTTCTCACAGATCACCGCAACCTAGAGTATCTTCAATCTGCCAAAAGGCTAAACCATTGTCAGGCTCCCTAGGCATTGTTTGTAACCAGGTTTAATTTCAAAGTAACCTGTCGTCCTGGGTCTAAAGCTGATGCACTTTCCTGGCATGAGGCTGAATGGGTTGAACCTATTCCAAAGACTATCTTACCTTCTAACATTGTTGTTTCTCCCATACAGTAGGATTTAATGACAGAGATCCACGAGGCTCTGATAGAGGAACCCAGCCCCTTAAATGTCCCGCTAACCTCACCTATGTGCCACAGGTACTCCATGCCAGAGTGTTAAAAATGAGTGATAAAATGTGCTAAAATGCAGGTGGACACCATACAGTTTGTGAAGAACTGCTTGGTGAACTTCAACACTTGAAATATGTGTTCCATAACTTCTTATAGCCAACCGCCCTTGGTCTCACACTGCCACTGATTTTGTTACTCACCTCCCTTTGTCTCAAGGCAATACTACTGTTTTTCTAAAGGCTGTGGATTCCCTTACCCAAGCTGCCTACCGCTCTGAAACTGCTGAGACACTGTGCAACATAGTGTTCTGGTACTGAACATCAGACAGAGGACCACAGTTCACATCCAGGATATGGTCAGCCTTTTGCAAACTTTTAAATATAAATGTGAGTCTTACATCAGGCTATCACCCCAGTCTAATGGTCTAAGTTAAATGCCTTAATCAAGAGTTAACCTGCTTAATAAGATATTACTGCAGTACTAATTAGGAGGAATGGAGCCTTTACCTGATGTGTGGGGTTTTCAACCCTCACTATTCCCTTGGTCTGGCGAAGTCTCAGAACTACCTGCCATCAATGCCTGCATGCCAAAGAGCGAGAATACGTGGAATGCTGCACACATGCACCTATAACGAGCTGTTCATAGGACTACGGCCCAGGCCAACTGTTGCCGCACCCAGAATCCCCCATTCTCTCCTAAACAATCTGGTTGTCAACAAGGGACCTCCGCCTCCATCTTCCCAGCAAAAGGTTGTATACCAGGAATGTGGGCCCCCTCAAAATATTAAATCCTCAATCCTTCAGACTGAGTTTACTGGCCAGTTACTGTATCTCACCTAACTTTCATGTGTCCCAGTCCCTGTGGGAAAAATCCTGTTGGACTTTACCTGGACTGTCTATCATTGCCAATTTTTCTCCGCCTGCCCTTTGTGCTTTGCTCTGTTTCTGAACTACTCTCTGTGATTGCTGCCTGCCCTGAACCATTGCCTGGTGTTGTTGATTGTTTATTGTTGATGATTCTGGATTTCCTTTGTTGTTCTGTTGTGTTTGACCATTGCTGCATATGGATCAAACGAGTTCTGAGCATTTGTTACACTATCATACTTCTGGGTGGATCAAATTTACTTTTAGATTGTTATGAGATTCTGTGGGTGTGTAAGGGCAGAGATATAGACAGAGAGAAAAAAGAGAGGAAGAGAGAGAGAGGGTTTATATTTAGCAGCAAATATTTTATGTGGCTTTCTGTCCACTGATCCTTCACAGCGAGTCACCATGTTCGGTCAAGCATGACAGTATTTCAGCACTGGCCTTCCGCCAGCCTCCCGACAGGAAGTGTGTGTGAGTGTGTGTGTGAGAAGGATGCACCCCTGAGGAGATGGACGGTGCAGGTGAGAGTCATTTAAAGCCACACACAACAGAAACAGTACAATGAAAAATAGTCCAGCAGGATGGGTGAAAAAGACAGAGACAAGGACGGAGTGGAATTGGGATGTAATGATGTTCAAATAGTTCTATTGAATTTTAATTGTAAAGAAATAAAAGATTGAGATGTTTTAAATTTAACATTATTTGAGTCTTATTTTCCTGTTATATAGAAAGATATAGATTTTAATGTCTGTAATTTTTATTTGTAAAAATACTAGCATGCCACAATTGCCCACCAACCCCATCAGTGTGACGTTTAATCAAACGTTTCATTTCCTTTTTTCAATTCCTTTAATTTACAGCCTTTTAACATAGTAATATATTTGCAAGGATACCAAAATAAGATGTAGCAAAAAAAAAAAAAGATGTTTCCATTATAAAGAAAGTCACAAAATGCATATCTAAAAACATCTTCCAGAAAAGTAGTTTCACCTCTAAAAGAATGATTAGGAAAGGAATATATATATTGTTAAGAACAACCAATAAAATGATAAACAAACAAAAGTTTCCCATTTCTGCTGGTAAAATTAGTCTTGCCCACAGACTAATGCTGTAAATACAGGTATCGCTGCACTGAAACTGAAACATTCCTCTGGACAATTTAATCCAACATTGCCAAATATTTCAAAATACGAAACACTCCTATTCATTAGCCATAAAAAACAAGGATTTGATACAAATCTCCTTGTTACTGTGTTTTCTTACATGAGTCAAAGTGTGCTGGGCAATTTGATTGACTTCCTGGACTGGCATCAGAATTCTGAGCACATATTTCATATTTCTCAGTGGAGCTAATCTCAAATCACTGGAGCTCAAACCACATCAAGGCATTACAGCCTTTCGAAAGTACCTTACCTCTATAGGGCGGCTCCTTGGGGACTCTGGGGGCCAGAGAGCCCCTCCACCTCTTTTTCTGATCTCCAGATATGCTCAGTGCTAAAGTGAGTCTTAACTAGATTGTTTTGAAGCGTTTCTATAAATGGGTAGTCAGTGGAGGGTGGCCATTCCTAAGGGATGATCGTTATTGTCTTTCAGATTTAGTGTGTTTTAAACAATGTGTGACTGATTGTGTAAAACAGAAATTCACACAGAATACTGTACAAAACGTAAAAGTCAGAACATTTGAAAATGTTTATTTTATACAGTTTAGTGTAACCTGTTGGGGAAAATTGTATTCTAGCTTCTAGTCTAGGCACTTTTTAGTTTAGTAGCACTTTTAAAGAAGTAAACTATAACACTATATAGCTTGTTATAACTATAACAAGTTACTAGTTAATTAATGGGGTAATATGTTAAATATAAAAAAAAAACTTACATTTTTAATGCAATTCCAATTCATATCATTACACTTGAAAGTTCCATTTATAGTAAAACAGTCATGAAATATATCTAGCAATATATCTGGTAAAACATTCATTAAAACAACATTCCTATTTGGTTAAACATTAGTTTTGCTAAAAAAAAAAGTTAAATCACTAAATGGATTCACTGAAACAAACCTATAAGGCCACCCAATGCTGGAATAAAAAAAAATGAAAATATAAATGAGTGTAAGATGTCTAATTATGGACTTGGCTCACTCAGTTGTAAGACTTCCCATTACAACTTGGCATAAAATTCACTCTACATCACTACTTGTTGTAACAAATAAAAAGCTTGTTACTGGAGCCACACTATTCTGAACACAACTGAGCTACGCCACTGAGCAATTTAAGTTAGTAGCATTGCTACTTTTAGTTAGTTCCTCCCCAACTCTGTCAAAATAGCCAAAGAGAGTGTTAGGTGTGAGAGACAAGCTCTCCTTCTAGTCTCAGAGGTTAGCATGAGGGATGTATTTTTCTGGCAGACATAGTGAAACTTCTGCCCTCTGGCTGCGTCTGTCAGAGACCAAAGAATCAAAGCCGTGCTGGGGTCCTGGCTCATTTCAAAGTCCAGAAACTGAGCCAGAATGAGGGAGTGAAGGCTTGAGAATCTTCAGACTAGCACTGGGACCTCTCATAGCTGATCCTAAGCCTGCTGTTTACTGCCTTCTGTATCCAATTCAGCTGCATGCAACTTTAATGAATAGCTTTAAACTGACATATTCGCTCAAAATAGAGAAGGATGCTCTGTCTATCATTTTCTGATATAGTGTGGATATAGCTCGAAGGATATTTTTGTCATTCCCTTTTATGGTACAAGCAAGCAACCTAAAGTCACAGGTTGCATGCAGCTGCACAGTGTGTAAAACATGTTGAATGGAATAGGATGTATGAGTGCAACAGCTGTAATACCATTTCCCTAGTGTTTCACAAGTGAAAAAAATGTTACTTTGAATGTTCTAGAAATGGGTAATACTGTTATTCTGTTAACAGTATCCTTTTTTAGTTCTGTAACATTCTGTAACCTAAAAAAAGTTTTCGATATATGATATATAACGTTCTACTAAATTCTACTAATGTTACTGTCCAGAAGAACACCAGCCAATTTGTTTTTCTTAATTCTGAGATGGTGTCCATCTACCTGTTTAGCAATCAGTTTTTATTTAAATGTAATTTATTGTATAATTATAAAAAGATTTGACCTCAGCTCACATATGTGTGCCACTTTGTAACAGTTAATCTAGAACAGGGAGTAAATGAGTAACATTTTTAATAATTAATTAGTAATTGTGTAATTAAATAATTGGCAGGCCATGCATCAGTCAAGTATACTCTGTTTTTAAATGTCAACTTTTCATTACCAGTAGTGTCATACCACACATCTACAGGCATTAATGTGTTTTTTTTTAAAAAATCACAAGATTTTGGTAGAATTTGATAGAGAACCATAAAAAACACAAACTTCAATCTGAATTTGATTTTGTTTTGTCAGTTTAATTTGAAAAAAAAACTGCATTATAAGTTCCCTGAATGCTTCAGTAAACACCTCTGAGAAATCTAGATTTACTCAGTAGTACTCAGATTTATGTTTGTACTATTGAATCTTTTTTGTAGTGTGTTGTCACACAACAAATTCAGTTACATGTCATTCATATACCTCTTCCTGTCTAAGGGTCCGGTTCTTTCGCAGTTCAAGGTACAAAATATACCAGCCCTTAGGTCGCAATCAAAGGTTTTAGTGTCATCTACTCACACTGATGTGTGTTAGTCTGTGTTAGTGGAATAAAATTTAAGCTAATGATCCTTTAGAATCTACTGCCCCTTGTCCTCTTTGTGATTTATCTCTTTTTGATATAACCGCTAGATCAGGACGACCTCTGTATTATATGTACAGCTAACAGCTAATCAGATCTGCCTTTTTTAACAGTACATTTAATCTTTGTTTTGTTCAAGCTGGTAAAATGCCTGTACATTAGAAAGTCAGTACAATGGCAGTCTCACCAGCTGTGCATAAGCAGTGTTGTTTAGCTGAATCCCTTGGGTTTCCGGCTAGTGTCTGAGTAGTTATCTTAGCTTAGCTTGGTAGTTAGTTTAGGATACTTATTTTGGCAAATGAATGTGGCATTGCGTGCTTCTATCCTGGTGTGATGGAAATTTTGACTTGCTGTTAGGAATGTAAAGAGAATCAAAGTAGCATTGTGACACCTACATACCAGGCGAACATATTCTCTGTCTTAAAGGAAGCTTACTGTTCTGTTCCACAAAAGAAAAACATGCAGATTTGGATGAGTAAACAATAAAACAATTTTTATTTGTGGGTAAAATATGCATTTATACAGCCTGACTAAGATTATATGTATATCTAATATTTGTGTATGTGAGCTGCTATAAATCACCAGACTTGGTGTTTTATAAACACAACAAGCTATTGTCCCCCACTATACACACACATCCCTTCTGCTTTTGTGCCAAAATTGTGGCTTGGTTGCCATGGCAACATGGTAGTCTCAAAGAATTGCTTATATTGATCCATGAACAGGCGTAAACGGCCCAGCAACTGTGAGAAAAAAGGGTGTTGTGTGTATGCGTTTGTGTGCATGGTGGCGCATACCCATGTATGTGGCCTTCTTCTGGTTCTGTGTGTGTTTATAATGTAGGAAATAAGCAATTATGCACACTATATATATCACACTATATGATATGATAGCAATAGATGTTGTCATAGTCATATCTGTGTGTAATGTGCAGAAATCCTCACACAAATCTTCAAAATCATGAATTTCTCATGGCCAGGTCACATGCAGTCTTCAGAGCAGCAGAAGTGTGTTAGCTGCTTGTCATGTCGTATTGGTGCGGCATGTTCTGACATCGCTGTCATCCACCAGACTCCCCCGCTCCTTTTACACACTCACCACCAGCCTTCGCGGCATGAATAATTTAACACACACACAGATGTGCCCATAAGGGCTTCAGGGTCTTTCAGTCCAGCAGAAGGTCCCTGTCAAAACAGACTGTCTGTTCTAGAACACTGGGGCGATTTTACCCTCACTACAAAAACCCTGTCAGACATCAATAACAGCACACACACAAAACAATCACTCAGGTTTCACGTTACACCATTATTTGAAAGTTATTTTTATTTATTTGTGAGCTCACATGCCAATAAAATCATTATTAGATTTGTTTACACCTGCTGACATCTGCATGGAAACCTGGTTTGCAAACAATTTTACATACCATACTATAATCTGAGATATATGATCTATAACATCCCAATATATTTGTTTTTAAAATACTTAGCTTAGCAACCTTTTAATGGAATTTGTTACTTTCTATGCATTTTAATGCATTGCATTTTAATTCAGTTGTGACTTTTCCTAGTACTTTGCATGAGGGTTGTCATGCAAAAGGGGTAAAACACACCTAAGGTAGTTAATCCTGATTTTAGAGGATTTACTTTATTGCCAACTGTGTAAGAATGTATTTGGTACTAAACACCCAAGATCTATAGCTGCAGCATTGAGCACCTGTCCCAAAAATTAGCTGCCTGTGTGAACAGACCTCAACTGTATTTCAATAGCTGCTTATTCACTCTCTTTCTTTTCCTTCTTTTATTCAGGAACTTCTATGGCTCTAATGGATCAGCATCAGCAATGGTGTGTGTGTGAGAGAGTGTTTCTCAGCATGTGTGTATTCATTCTCTCCACCTGCAGGATCCTTCATCATTTTTTCTATTTTTGATGCCTGCAGATACTATCAAACACCCTGCCAGCTTCAGTCTATACGATTATCTTTGCTTTATGGCTAGCAAATGTTTTCAGTAACTAATAATGTTTTCAGTAAATAATATTCACTAAATGTTACTTTAAAGTTATTTGAAAAGTCCTTGCAGTAAACATTAGTATAAAGTCCCAAAAATTTATTACACCAATTCTTTTATCACTCCACTGGTTGCCCTTCAATTACCGTATTACCTTCAAGATCTTACTGCTAACCTACAAAGCACTAAATGGGCTAGCCCCCAAATACATCACAGACCTCCTATCTCACTACAAACCGCTCCGTGCTCTGCGATCTCAAAACGCTGGTCTGCTGGTTGTGCCTAGAGTTAATAAATCAACTACAGGTGGTAGAACTTTCTCTCACTTGGCCCCTAAACTCTGGAACGAGCTCCCAGATACAATTCGGGGTTCAGACACACTCTTGCAGTTTACATCTAGACTAAAAACCCATCTCTTTAGTTATGCATTTTCAAATTGACAATTGTTTTCTACTGACAAGTTGATTTATGTTCACAATGCCATGAACAGCTGATATGCTAATTATTCTCTGTTTCCTCCCGGGGGAGTTTTTAGATCAACCTGCATCATTAAGGATCTCTCATCGGCGGGTCAGTCCGGTCCCCAGTTTTCCCTCCGGT
>JBAJNP010004343.1:0-34045 GCA_036877545.1 Yasuhikotakia modesta | reverse complement strand
ATTCAAAGTAGAAGCTGACGTCTCCCCATAATTTGAAAAGAGTGCTATGTCTGGCTGCTGAAGATATTTAATTAAGTTCCTGTGAACTGATAGAGAATTGTGTTAGCAGTGCAAAAGTTGTGGGTTTGATCCCAGGGAACACAAGTAGTGATAAAAAATGTATACCTTGAATTCATTGCAAGTCACTTTGGATAAAAGCTTCTGCCAAATGAATAAATGTAATGTAAATGTAAATTGGGTACATTTTCCTTATGTCCCTGCAACCACCATCAAATTAACACGTGTGTGGGGTTAGCTTTGGTGTATATGCCTTAAACAGGCATCGCTTATATTAATTATGTAGCTCTGCATGGAATTAAGCCATTTACAGCAGTGATCCAGGAACAGATGTATCTAAGTGTGACACGAGGGGTCATGTCACCCGTATCCTGAAGGGAAACAGCTGAGAGTGTAATAAATTCTAGGGCATTTCTGAAAGCTGCAGATGTTCTGGGTTTATCTAATCTCTCTCCAAAAACTCACTCACTCACTCAATCCTGTCAGTCATACCTGAGCATCACACTGTTAGCTGTCACACTGATGGCTGTCAAAACCCACAGCTGGATATGCCACATACCCCATATTAAGGGTTCACAACACCACAGAGAAGATGTGTGTTATATTTGAAAGCTTAGATCGAAGTTTGATGACTGGGGCTTTTTTTGGCAATGCCATGCTGCCATTTGTCAAATCAAACATGTTAACAAACTGTGTATTTAGATCCAACGGCGCCTTGAATGTGTAATTTGTCATCGGGTGTAATATCACACAGGATTGTGGGTAATGCAGCACAGCTATTTTCAATGGGGAGGGGTGAGTAATTATATTCTTTAAGAAAGCCGTGTCCCCCGAGGGCGAGAAATATTTAAAATGCTGAAACCAGGCTTATGCTTAGCTCGTAACTGCTTTTCCATCTTCCTGTCTGACATTTCAAATTATGTGCTGTGACTGTGGCTCTTTTACCCACATGCACATAATTCTTTAAGCTTTTTTTCTGTGATAGCCCACTTTCAGAAGTTACCCATGTATCAAAGCAGTGTATGTTATCTGCAGTACTATTTCAAAGCCCAGTTGTAGTGTTGGCTGTTTTAATGGCTATCCGGAGAGCTTGTGTTTTTTAATGCACTCAGTGGCAGCATTTTATGGTAAACCACCATGTTTCCTGTCGTGTTCCATAGGCAGCTACAAACACAACTTTACATCAAAAAGACTTCTCCCAGGTATATACTGTATCACTGACATGCATTCATGTCACGGGTGTACAGAACTGTGTAACTCTTTAAAAAATCTCTTACCTTTGCCTGAAATCTTTATTTCTGTGTTACACAAAAGCAGCATGAGGAGAAAACGAAATTAGGGAAAAGTTTAGCTGGGTTACCTGGCAGAGTTAGTTCTTAATACATGCATTAATGTATGAAAAGAACAGAGTTGTAGAGTGATTAAATAAATGAAAATGTACAATACTGCAGACCGATGGAAAATAATTTGCAGCCTATTTACAACAAGTTTTCTGATTGTCAAGGTGGGTCACAACCTAAAAATGTGCTGCAGACTGCAGAGAACAATGCTAAATGCACCTAACTAAATAATTTGTGCACAGTTAGAACATCAAAGTACCGGAGGCAAAGCGTTTCCCATATCTTTTGTTGTTGATGTCAAAGGCCTTGCGTACAATTAAAACTCAACTTTTAATTAGGTGGAGGCCCACGCAGACAAGCTCATTATTTTCCAATGTCATGAAGAACACTCTACATGGTAAAAGAAACCAGTCAAGAATAAATATGTGCTTTTCTGAAATGAGAATATTATGGGTTGGGTTGATTACAGTTTATTTTGCGCTAATTATTGACTTAAAAATAAAAATAACAGTAATACTTTTCATTGTATGATTTTATGAACATTTTTATACACTATCTTTGTTATGTTGGTCTCCAGTTGATGTCCAAAATAAAAATGCAATTTCTGAAGTCAGACAAGTTGAGAATTACAACTTTCTATAAGAAATACAGTCAGATGGACTGAGAGAAACTTATCTAACAAGAGACAGCATGAGGCAACTTTTAAGTGGATATTGTGTATGCATATGTTCATGTATCCATGAAGAATGTCAAACCTAAGCTCTAAGACACTGGTGACATTTCCTGTGGTGAAGATACGACGAACGTAGTTAAAATCCCCCACATACAGACTGCCATCAGATCCACAGGCTAAAGCTACAGGCGCGAGCAGCTTATTTCCATCAGCTAGCCCATTACAGCTCGGACAGGAGATACTGCGTCTCCTCCCGTTTCCCATGATGCTTCCAATGACTGGGGGCTGCTGGGAGATGAAGACGTTCTCACCGTTGCCCTTGTGCAGGATGCCTGTGAGATGCAGTGAGAAATGTTATGAAAATTTTACTATATTGTATTAGATTGAGTAAACTCTGTTTTAAAGGCTAGTCAGTTGCCAACCCAGGCAACATGTTAGACCATCAGAGTTACTGAATGGTGAAGTCAGTGAATCAACTGTGTGTAGAAACTCTCTTATTAAAAGGACATAAGAAGCACTATTATTGTTGGAAGCGACTGTTTTAATTACCATTTCAATTCAGTCACTTGTGGGGTTTAATTAGAAATTAAAAATAAGAACAGACTCAATGTATACAGATTGACAACTTGTCAAATTGAAAAGCCTCAAACAAGAATTAAACATATTTTAAAATTTTTTTGTAATTAAAGCAAAAAAATTTTTGTAATTTATGTTTAATATCAAAAGACTTCTGCAGTAAATTAATCAGTTTATTTTGCATTTGAAGAGATTGTGAAGGTTTTAAAGTCAATTTCAGTCAGCTCAAATTTAATGTCATTAACGTCATTTGTATGGAGCTTTTTACTGTCACAGAGGAGAAGGATGGCCATTAGCACGCGAGAAAGGATGTTGTTAAATAACCAGCAGAGCCACGACATGCTAAACTCAGATAGCTGCTCCTGTATTGAAACCAGCTAAGTGAAGGTCCACAGCCACAGCAGGAACAACATCTTCCTCTTATTATCACTAACAGAGTCAATCTGAATCTCCATTGCACACTTCAGTGAAGCTACAGCGCTCCACCTCACTGAACAGCTTGCCACAAATTCCATTTAAGAGTGGCAGTGAGTGGACGAGTCTGCAAAAGTCAATTTTTAGTCATTTCCATTCCACACTGTTTTTCCCTGAGCACCTGTTGAACCGTGTGTTATTTTGACAGACGTTAAATAACATTTTCAGAAGGTCTGTACAGATTGGCCGGAGGGCCGGGTGTTTTACTGTTCCTATGTAGTTCCCATTTTCAACAACACACTTTGGGTTGCTAATTTTCACTCTGTGAAAATTTACTTCACTGTGAACCATTTACTTCAGGTGTATAAATTTGCTTTTTTTTTTACCTTGCTTAGCCAAAACAGTTCTGGTCAACCTCAAAAGCAGGCTTTGTTTTATGTGTAAATGACATTGCAGGTAGTAAGTGCTAAAATTTGTACAGTTTGATTCGCTACAAATGTGATTTCTTATTGTGCAATTCAATTTCCTTTGGGTATTCACACTTTGAATGGTTAGTTGAATACGTATTTTCACAAAGCATAGCAAAAATTTATTTTGTTTCACAGCCTGATCAAAATTCAGGTTGTCAGGTTTAGTGTGACTAATTCTTTAAGCGACAAATCCAACTGCCATCTGCGCAGCTAAAACTCATTCTGCAAATACTCCTCCTGCAAATACCAAATTTTAAGAAAATAGTGCATCCTTATGGACAGAAGCCAAATTTAGCGCTCTGCTGTTAGGGACAATTCAGACGCAATAAGAAAATTGATCTTGCTCACCCCAATAAAGCCCCATCAAACAGATAACACCCGCTTCCAATTCAAATGTCAAGCTGCATTAAAGTTCAGCCTTTTCTTTTTTGTTTCAGACAAGCAGTAAACATTAATAAATGTCTTCACAATGGGAAAACAGTGGACATGATTAAATTGGTAGCAAATAATTAAGTGTGTTTGTGCTTATTTGTTTGCCAGATATCATGAATGTAAACAATTTTTATGTTTCTGTGTGTAGCAGCTCACCGCTTTGGATGTTTAATGCGTGATGTTTGTCCAGGCTCCAGCCACCCAGGTTGGATGCTGTGGTCTCGTACCCCTGCAGGATGGCTGTCCGCTTCTCCCAGAGAATGAGATCCAGGCAAGATTCATACTCAAATCCGACTGACACTAGCAGAAGTAAAAAGAAAACAAGTTTTAGCTCAGATGTAAATTAAAAGTATTCTGTGGGATAAGTAGAAAGTAAGTGGGATTTTTGACCAATGAGATTTCACTGTGATTGGGTTTACCCATCATGATGGGTTTATCCCGTCACAGAAAAAATTGTGTGATTAGGCAAAAACTCAGATAGAAGACAGATTGTTTATTGCTGTTATTGCATTACACATGTTTAGGTCACTTTTTAAGCTTAAATGCCTATAGAGTAGCGTAACTGCTTACAAGAACGTTGTTTGTTTCAATCTCAAGGAACTATACTATCTATAAACCATCACATTGTGTCCATGATCAAGCTTGTGGACTGTCTGTTTAGTATGTAGGTTGCTCACTCTGTGTAATACAAGTCCACTCACCAAAAGCTTCAGAAAGGCCATAAACCTTCTGGCTGTATACATCTGCCTTGTCCCAGAGAAAGTCATAGGAGAGGTTAGGGGCTGCTGAGAACCATTTTCTGAAGAGTCGTCCTTCAACAGCTACCATGAGATGCACCTTCATCAGGCTGAAGGGAATGGTGGAGTGTGTCAGAGTGATCCTGAGCAGGGACTTGTACCCTGCTGTCCGGCTGCTCATGTAGCTCAGACCCATGTCTGTTCCCGGGATTCGTACCTCTTCCTGGAGGGTCTGTAGAGAGACTGAAGTTATTAGTAATCTCAAAACTGAATAAGATGAAAAATGAGTAACAAATCTTCTAATTTTGTGGTAGATGTATCCCACTGTGAAATGTTTGCATTATTTAGCATCTGTAGTATATAAACGAGAATGAATAAATTTCTCATCACAGTAGACTTTTTAATGTACAACACTATTCACTGAATAAAAACCAAATAGACACAGATTTTAATGAGGACCATTGAGATCTTTTGCATTGTAACATTTTTATGAAAATAAGCTAATTTCTGTGATATTAAAATGAAAATTGTCCTGTCAAGACACAAATTAATTAGGCAATACAATAAAACTAGTGTTATGTTTGGTACATGATGAAATCAATGACAATAAAATCAATGACAAATTAAGTGACAATAAAAATCTTAATAGCCTTAGTTCATATTTTCTATATGCAAAATCTAAAATCTAAATAAAAAAATAAGAATAAGTTCTAGTGAGTCGAATATATTTTAATTATAACATTTTTTTGTTATAATTTTCTTTTAATTTTGGGGTGAAGCATGACCCACACGTTTTTTTGACAATTTTTCGGGAGATTTATCTCGTAATTTAGTATTCATACCAAAAAGGTAAAATTCTTTGTAAAGAGATGCAGAGGAACACATTACCCAAGCATCATCAACACTTTTATGGACCCTCACAGGAAGTCAGACACACACTGGCTCAAAGAATTCTCACAGTAGAGTTCTAATTAACTCTCAGTCTATCGCCTGCTATCACAGTCAAGCACAGAGCTGACCAATAAACACCATGATTCTTACTGTGCTTACAGTATACACTGATAAAAAGCCACTATCTGCATTTCTGTTTGTAAACTGTATGTATATGTAAGTAATGTGTATGTTAGTCTGTAAGCATATGTAAGGGATGGGACAGATTTGTACCAGTAATAATAGGCTAGACAGCAAAAACCATGTAAGGCAGAGTCATTAATCTTGTTAACCAAAAAAAAGACAAAATAATTAGAAGGGTGGCACCCAGGTACAAACAGAGGTGAGACACAAACATACAGAGGCACAAAGAAACCACCAAGGACACATACAAAGAGAAGAAAAACAAACACAAAACAAAACACGGGACACAGCACACAAATACATGCCAAGAAATGAACAAACCTGCAAATCAATGACAAGGTAACTGCATTAAAATGATTGTGTTTGGAATCACTCCACTGAGATTGCTCGGTTTAAAGCCTTGGTTTTATAAAAATAATTGCACAGAAATACAGATCTCACTTAAAAAATGTCCCATGCAAGCCGTTGTTCCATGCTCAGCCAGACAGAAAAGATGTGTGCTAACCGACACAGGCAAATTAATCATCAAAGTTTCATTAGTTGCGCCATTGCAACCATTGTCCCATCCATAAATTTAAGAGCTCTACAAATGATTTTTAAGACTTTAATTCTAAAATTATGTTTGGAAAGTGAATATAAAAGAAACCCACAGGCACCTTTGATATGCTAATGTTAAATGTATTTAGATATCCAGACACACACAGTACTTTAACAACAATCAGTCTGAAGTCCAAAACATGGGTGCGTTTTCTGGCACTGACTGCAAAACCCCTTCAGGATTCAGACATGAAGAGCTTCGACGTGGCTTTTTGTCTAAATGTAATTATCGTTCTTCACCAAACTTCTGCCATAGTAAATTGGACTGTGTATCTCTGCCCAATTACACATAGGAGATAAAATCACACGGCTGCCACACGGGACACTGACTCTGCGGTTCTGTCTTCATGTACATTTTCTTATAGCTGCCCTCTGTCTATCAGAACATTATTACAAACCACCACCAGTCAGAAATTATTTGTGAGAAATTACCAAGATGTGTTTTTATCTGTCTGAGGCGGTCATGTACTTTTGAACTGTCTGTAACTGTCAGAGTACTTGAAATGACACACACACACTTGAAATTAACACAAACAATACTGGAAACATCACAACAATGGAATGTTAAAACCAAGAATGTTGAACCAAGAATAAAATACAAAACACTATACATTTCTGTAGGGTGACACTTTTCTGTTTGTTTCTTTTAGGAATACTGATGAACCATTTGATGAACCATTGATACATAATCAGTTTGATTGATTATGTGTTATTTAAAATTGCATCACCTGAATCTCTGGCACCACAGTACCCCTCTCGTTGCAGGTCCCGGCGAATGCTGTCAACGGGGCCGGCAGGACAATAGGCAATGGGCGGCTGAAGCTGCTTAGGTCACAGCTGGGGATGTCATTCACCTCATGCCGCATCACAATGGTGTCCATAACGAAAAATCGTCCCCACGGCAACCACAAGGTGTGCTCCTGAGTGATAAACGGAGCGCGCTCAAACCTCAGGGCTACGGCCACGCCACCATTACTCACCAGATCAAAGCTGAAAAAGACAGGATGAAGCTGGGTTAGAAGCAGGAGAGCTATTAAGGCAACTGTGCTGGACTGGTAACTAACTTTTGTAGGTTCTAAGTCCGATAAAAGACAACCTATGTTCTGTAAGCATAAAACTTTTTATGTGGCTAATGAAAATGCCACCTTTAGTCGAGGCAGTCTCCAATTCAGTGTTCCGAATACATAATTCATTATGTTTCTCTAAATGATGAGATTGAAATGAAAGAGACTTGGCGCCAGTTAGTCGTGATGGTTTTTATCTGGCAGCTGCAAAATGTGATTGCAATACAATAGACCACTGCCTCTATTTAATACACAGTGCCTTTGAATCTGCATTAACAAAATAAGCTTGAATGGGTGCCGCACGATGTCGTTATTCTCTATTGGGGATAAACTGGCAGGATTCCTCACTGCTGCAGTGGTCATGCATACAGCGGTGTGTGTCTGTTGTTGCGCTGTGGCACTGTTATACGTTTTGATAAAGGTGGTGAGAGGATAAATGTCTAAAGCATTATTAATCTGTGCTTAGAGGACTGTCTGCGCTGACAGAATGTTACAACAACACTGCAGTGTATGTATCAAAATAATACAATATTTTGTTCTAGACAAGCAAAATGTTCTGAAAAACTGATTTAAATTTAACAACTTTTGCTAGACTTCCAGGGTAAGGTGTTAACAATGTGTATAACTGGGTAGGTGATGTATCAGGTGTAATGAGGTGATATATGCTAGGCTTATAGCTATCACTCTAATTAGGTGAGGGTATGCTAAACTGGTAGCTAATGTGATATACAATTTTTTCATAGGCATCCTATTGGATGAGTAATTGTGTTTTCCAGCATACTGAATATTTTATTACAGCATTCAGTCCTTCTCTACTCCAATCCTCTATCCTGTATTGTTCACGCACCTACAAATCATGGACTGGAAGACATAAAAGCCCAAGAGCAATAGAACAAACACAATCCAATCCATTCAAATAGCCAATGATACACTGACTCATGGATTAAGCTGTACTACGCCATTGTTTTTGAAGCTGGCTTTGATGCAATGTCTGTAGTCACACCTCATGCTACAGTAATTCAAATATATATCCCGGTGGGCTATTCACAGAGCACTCATTGGTGAGCCTGATAAACAAAGGTCTGCTTTGCCTTTGTTGTTATGCCCTTGCTAAAATGTGAACGCTTGTGTGTGCTCTGTGGGAGTCTAAAAAGAGCATGTTGGGGAATAGGGAGGAAACAATGTCATTGAGAAAAAGAGTGCACACGCTTTTATGGTGCTGTTAGCAGATGCTAATCTGCCTAGTTACTAGAGTGAAATCAGGATGGTTGACTGGTTTTCTAATCTTACCTAGATAAAGGTAATCTTATCTTCTACCCTGACCAAGCTGGTCATTAGTTGTTTTAACTTGCTTACAGCTTCAACTGGTTATCAACCAATATTAGGAAGTAACTAGCTTATACTAGCAACATTAACAATTTAACTACATGTTCCAGTCACGACAGTTAAAATAATGTAGTTTTTGTAGTAACAATCTACTTTCTCATTGGGTAGCAGTGCAACCTTGCAAAATACTACAATGCTTTTTTACGTTCCACATTAAATGCTGCAACAAAGTATCTTCTATAACATTGCAGCCCACCCACGAATAGTCAATTTTTAATATATGTCATTTCACACAGCCACAAACACGTCACATGCACACACATAACCATTACATGAAAGGGCACACGACCCTAAACACTACCACGCCAATCGAAGAGCGATTCGCAGGCCTGTTATCAATCAAGTTAGCGCCTCAGGCAAAAGTGGCAAATTTTATTAAGCCGTGTGCATCCAGCCATTCAGCACACTCTTTGAAGGGACACAGTTATAGCCCAAAGGGGTTAACCAGATCGATGGGTAAGATCCCTAAACTGAAGTTCAGTGCTTCATGACAACGTGGTCTTCCGATCTTTCCTTCAGGGAAATGGGATTGTGCAAGCTACTCCTAATACATCATAACAATTTATAATGGCTGGCTTATAGGCTTTCCAAAGAATTACTTTAGGCTAAGTTTTGTATTACATGAACATCCACTAAACATACCTTGGTCAAGTCAACACTTGTGATTGGCAAAGAGATTAAGAGATCTCTACGGTAGTGAGGTAAAACACCAGGAGAGCACAGACCACAATCAAATGAAATCTGCTGAAAGAGCTTTTCCATTTTTAAGCAAGTGAACAGGTGTGTTTCTGATTTTATGCTGCACTGAGTCTGTTCTGCAGGACTTGATGGGAGGTTGCAGAAGGGAGACTGTGTTTATAGAAAAAATTAGAGAGAACCAGAGAGGTGGAATATTGTTTTTGGCTACAAAAACACCTGAAACAAAGTCCAAGCAATGATGTGGTAGGAATAAAATCAGAAGATATGGAGAATTTAGAGTTAAAGTAAGGGAATATATGTGTACTTAAGATTCATGTACAGTGATGGTGACAAGAAAGATTCAAATTGACCAAATTGAAAGTGTATTTGTTAAAAGGTTTATATACCTGTATATTAAAACCTTACAGTACCATATTCTATATTCCAGAGATTGTACCCCTGGGCTCAATGTTTTTTTTTTTTAGGATTAATTATTATTGTATTATTAGCTGTAGTAGTAGTACTTTTAGTTCTTTAAAATAATAAAACAATTGAAATGCAAAAATGTAATACAATAAGTAAAAAAATTAAATACTTTTTTACTATTGTATTACTTAAAAGTAGAAGCTTTTAAAAAATGTTAATGTTTGGAGCCTGAGTTCCCAGATATATAACTAAAAGTTGTTCTATTAAATACTTTCTTGTTTCTATATGACAACTGACAATGCGCTGAGAAAAACTGGCTGATTTTGAACATTTTGAGAAGCAATCAGAAATGGATGAAAGGCGATTTGTGTATTAAGGAGTTCAACATGCAAATGATAACACACATTACCTGCCATCCTGTCTGGTGATGGTGTACCCATAGGCTGGTTTGTTAATGAAGCTGATATTCACACCGACCAATGGAGTCCCATCTGATGTCACCACCTGTCCTCGGATAACACAAGCATGACTGCGGAATACCAAAATGCAAGATTCTATTAGTTCAACTTTCATTGCTTTAGGTTACCACACAAAGCATCATGTCAAACGCTATTTGTAAACATGTCTAATAAATTGAATTAATCACAGAGCTCTCATAAGACTCCACCAGGGTTCCCCGATCCCTGGCAAAAGATAACAAAAAAAATGTGGTAGTATTTGTGTCATTGCATCTCTTGAGAAAACAATATGGAGGTATAAGCGCATTCAGTCACAGCAGATATCAGGGCTTGAAACTGCATGTCTGATGTTATCTGCCCGGCTTGGGAGCTCAGAAATACTGATCGATATAAAAAAAAAAGTACACAGTATCGTTCAGGATTTTACAAGTGCAAAACAACTCCCCAGTAGACATGACTTCTATCCACTTATGACAACTAAGTTTTATAATCAAGCTTCAGGCTATTTATGAATAGACAAAAAATGCAATGATACCAAATAATACTACGTTTTTAGAGCTATAAAATATGACTTGCAGTTATTAAAATTTCCCAGTAACACAGTCTACTGCAAGTATACTATATATAGACACACAAACTATCATACTGAATGACTAGCATATTCATGTACAACAGTATTTACAGATATTAAATGCTTTACAGGCTTGCAGGAAAATTAAAATGCATGTACATATGAATTTCCTTTATACTGTTAAACTAAACTTTTGATTAAATAATTCAAATAGACGAGTTGTACCAGAAGGCAAAGGAAAATAAATTAAAAGTATTCATGGGAAATCATTCAGTACAGTTCAATACAAAACATTTTTGCCATCAAACTTTTAAGTATATTTTTGTTAGTGCATTCAAAGTCATAATCTCAATACAACACCACACTGCAGGCTAAATTCAATAAATAAGCACCTATGAAAAAATAAAAATAAAATACACAATGGGGCTGTTTCTATGTAGTAGGTATTAAACATTCGCCAGGTAGCGGAACAATTAACACTGGTGTGTAAGAGGCTGGCCCCTTCCTGTCCTTACTGCGGGCAAGATCACAGACCCAACAATATCCCCGTCCCAGGGAGGCTAATGTTATGCTAGTTTAGACAGCCTCTCACCTTCAGCAGTCCTTGCCTTGGCTCTGCGTCTCTGTAAACAAAGCTAGCAAAGATAGCGTGCCAACGCACAGCCCAGTCTCTGCAACTATTATCAGCCAAGCGAGAGTGAATTCGGGTAGAATTGAAACAAGAGACAGAGAAAGTGACAAAGAAATATTGCTAAATAAAGGGCGGAGGGATATAAAGAAAGAGAGAGAGAGATAAAATGTGCAAAGCTTTTGTCTATCCACAACATCGCTCGGGGTGACTGTTTGATTTAGAGAAATCTCATTCTGGAGGGGCAGTGAAGCGGGTTTTCACAGGGCTCACTGAGTGGAACTGTCGTCTCTGTGTTACGGCAAAATACGTTAAGCTGTTTCAACAATTCCAAGACAAGTGATTTAAATATTGACATTAAACAAATCTGAAAAAGATAAAGGAGATAAAGGATATTGTATTATTTTTTCAGCAAACCCTCCACTCAAAATTAGATTGTTGGAATGCTGGAGGAACGTGCGGGAAAGTTTATGGAGTCAGATGTGACAGCATTTCCATGACAGACATCACCTTGACTAGGCCTATCACCATTATGTTGACAGCAATGTAATTTTAGAGTATAGAAGCAAATTGTAGACCACATCTGCCTTTGATATTAAAAGAGACAAAGCAGGGTAAACTATTCTGATTTCGGGAGCATGTTACAAATCATGTTTGGTTTGTGTAAAACGTTTGCTGGTTAAAGACTATTGGTGTTGTGTTCAGGAAACTGCACAAAAAACTGTAGAAAAACAGAATAGACATTCCACTGTTCCAATGTTAATTAAGCTAAATTAATGTCTGGAAACCCTTGTAGAGCATTGAAATAAATCATATTTACAAAAACAAACTATTTTACCACTCTTCTGCTTTAATCATTTCTGTAGAAAACTGTTAAAGGTTATTGTGCAAAACATGTATACCTAGAAGCTTCAGTTAGATGGTTGCTAAGTTGTTGCTAAACATTTGCTAAAGCATTCAGATGCACACTCAGGTTCTTGCACAGTTCCTAAGGTTTTATGGGTGGTTGTTCACAGGCTCAGGTAAAAACTTGTCAAAGAAAAATGTACATGTATGAGTAGTAAAACTGATGCTTGTCGTAGCAAGCCCCATAAACCTCATAATGTAGCAAAAAAAACCATACTATTTTCTGCATTTGTGTTCCAATACGTTGTTTTAGAACATGCAAAATGTTCTAAATAGGCTAAATGGAGACACACAATAGTCCATCTCTGCCTGCCATTTCCAAACAATGGTAAAAGGCTCTAAGTACACTCAGATAGAACAAACAAACAACTTGGCCCAAGTGCATCTCCATCCAAGCATGTTTATTCTTTTTTACAATCACCGGTACTTGGATAAACATGCTGTACATGCTAAAAGATATAAAGAACATCAGCAAAGTTTTTGAAACTTGCTGAGAATCCACCAGATCAATAGGTTGATGGGTGACTTTGATCATTACAATCCGTGTTGCCCTCTTGTGGTTCGACACACCAGACATGTATTTTTGACATGTCTATCAGCATGCCTAGGCAGTTATAGAGTCGATAAAAAGGGCTGATAAGGTGATGGCAGGGGGGCTTTTAAGAGCAACTGTGATGTCTAAGGGCCTCTTGTGGACATGAGAGCCGCTGTCAGACAATCTCATATCTGTCATTGGGCAAAGGAATGAAGAAGTACTAAATAATATATCACACTTTTTAGGTATTTTTAGGTGAATCAAGGTCTCAGACCTTTTGGCTGGTGGTCAGCCTCTACAGCTTTTCATTATTTATGCCTCTGTTTTTCTCTGTAGATGGTGATGAAGGATGGCTGGGAAGACCCTTATCCTGAAATAATGAAGAGGGTATCGAGAGACTCCCCACTAAGGCTTGCAAAAATGTCACCTTGGGAAAATGTCACACTGTATTACAAGATTATTTTATGAACACTGCCTGACATGTCCACAAAAAGCATTATCAAACAAAGACCAGCGTTTCATTTCTCAAGCATGAGAGTGGCTAAGGTTAGACACATCAGACACGAGCATTGAGGGCATTGTGATTTATTCACAAGAAGAAGATCTAGAAAGTACTGGGGCAATGAGTGCGAGGAGGAAGTAGTGCTGGTCTCAGCTTTGAAGTGGTTAGGACAGCACAGATCAGACAAAAGGAGTCTGTACTCGCAACAGGCTCAGTTATGCAAAGCAAAAGGCTATTCCGTACAGAGTCTGAGCTGAATCGTGGAAAATGTCCATTTATGACAATATCCTGCAAACTGTAGCTTGGGAAAATGATGTGTATTGATCCAAAACCCCTTTAAAATAGAAATTTTCTTTCTGAAGAAAGAAGAAAGAAAGAAAAAACAACAGATGGGGCTAAAAACAGGAGGCTCTGAATCGAGGACCTCTTTGGAACATTATGCCTTATGGAGATGAGAATCAAAATGAAATGTCAGCTCTGTTTTCATGAAAGGAAAAATTGGTATAGCCTATGAGGTTTCAAAGGAGCACATCTTTTCCCTAAGTCTCTGATAATGTCTTTTGTGAGGGTCTCAGATGAAAACAAGAAGAAAAGAAGGAACACGACCAGGGCATGAGTTGGATGCAAATTAACTGGTGTTCACTTTTTCTATTGTTTGCAGTTATGAGAATGCCAAGATATGGAGGGAAAAGATAACGAGTCACATAGGATCACACAGTGACAGCACCATTCTCCCATGTGAAAGATTTCTGAGGCACCATGGGAAGAGCCCCATGCCCTGTTTGTTTACAGGGATAGGGAATGTAGATGGATTGACAGTATTCTCTACTTTACTCATTGATCTAAATATTACTACTACAGCAAATTGGGATTTAGGATAAAAATGGAAATGAGAACCAAAGCTTTAAGAACTGTGCAGAACACTGCTGAGAGCTCAAAACAAAAGATCGGAGTGAGCACTGAGAAAACATGTTATAAAATATCATTGTAGGTAGCAAACAAACACTTACATGCCATTAAAGGGGTTGACGCCAGGGATGACATGGGTACTGTCCCTTCCAACGAGGAAACGGACACGATGGAAGAAGGACTGAAGGATGCTCTGGCCAGAGGAGACTTGGGTTTCCTGGATGATGTCCAGTGGATCAGGGGAGCCCACACACATAGACGTGGTGTGACATGAAGCTTGCAGGCAGCAATCTGGGTCCATGCAGTCTATTAAACCATCTAATGGAGACAAAACATCATCTCAAAAACATCCTGACCAAGTATGATTTGCTTTTTCCATCACTGTCCTCAAGTTACAGCAGGCATGCCTGCCTGTATGCTTATTCCATCCATTCTAATGTCTTTCTCTAGGTTCTATACCTTAAAACAAGTGGATAAAAGTGAAAACTTCAGAGCAAAAATTGACTCTGCTAGGCGGTTTGCTCTGTCCTACACATGCACTACTGCCCTATGTTAAAGTCAACGGCAAATATGTCTGATTCTCACACTGCCTTTCCAACAGTCTTCATACCTTTGCTGGAAGCTCAGTCTCTCCCTCTTGTAATTTGGCTGAAATAATTCAGGACTTCAGGCCACGCTTAGAGGAGCCCTTTAATGTAGTGAAGTGGGTCATCTCTTATTCTGTACTCTCTCCCTCTCTCTCTCTGCTTTTATGAAGCTCTCTGACCAGATGGGGCAGATTATAAAAATAACAGCTCTCCTGGCGGAAGTCTCACCTCTGCTTGTTCAAGTCGCTGCAATGGTGCTGCCAATTCGCTACTTCAACGCTAGCATATGCGCTAACAATTTGTGACTGTAAAATGGACGCTTTGTAGTTGAGACTGTTTACAGCCAGTTTTTATCATTTTGTCCTGTGTGTGTTTTCCACAGGGATGGCTTCCCACCTAACACGTTTTCGTGCCTGTTTCTCAGAGTGAATAGTTAGGATGGCGGTGCTTTGTCAGAAACACACAAAAAAGGTCTATGCAGCTAAATAAAAAGCTCCACTAAGTCTTCAGTGATGAGTTGTAGAGTTTGGAAGCCACAGCTGAGGCATGGTGTGTGAGCTCCCCAAAGAGTTTAAAAGTAAATATGTTCCTTGTTCAGTGTGGTTTGTGACAGGACAATCCCAGAGTTGATTTAGAGGCTTGGCAAGAGGTTGGTTCAAGGTTGTTGCTTTCTGGCACATGAAAAATAGGTGATGTGGACATTGTATGTCTCTTTGTAAACTTGAAGCATGTGATTTTAACTCGACGCACATCTCAGTCTTCTCCAAGCTTTCATATGTATCCACAGGACAGGTTGGATCACATATTTTAAAAAAAGACTGGGTTTTTACTTGATTTTTACTCGCTGCTCTAGACAAGATCTTAGAAACTAACTGACAACAGCTCAAACATCGCAGCTCCAGCAGAGATATGCAAGTAAAAGGTGAGACAGGATGACAAAAAGGACACAATGACACAGAAAAGGATGAGAGAGGAAAAGAGAAAAGGTGAGAAATGGCATAAGAATGATGCCATATAAATATATAATAATATACTTTTATGCCATATATAGGATCATAAAAATGAAGGCGAGACTACATAAGAAGAGAAGAATTAAGACAAGATGAGACAAAATTAAATAACACACAAAAAGAGACAAAATGAGAAACAATGAAAATTATAAGTCAATGTTATTTGAGTTGTACCTCCATCATTGTCCTTGCCGTCATTGCAGGCTGTCTCCATTGATGTGTCACAGCCTGCTCCCCGCCAGCCCAACTGACAAACGCAGTACCAGCCATTATTACCCAGAGTGCACCTGCCGTTGCCATTGCACAGACCAGGGCAACCATCTGTGTACACAAAAGAAAAGGAACACACATTACAGAAAGCAGTTTCCTATGCAATGAAAAGCAAAAGACATCCTCAACAGATTCAAAAAACCTAGTCACTACATGAATGATAGGGGTCAAAGAAGAATGTTAGGATTAATAATAATAACTTATAATAACAAGGGGAATGTCTCTATATGTTTGTGATATTGTAATACCATAACAAAAGACCCCATAAAATCTGATTTGGGCTTTTAGTTAATATCTGATAACCCTGAGGTCATATGCTTGTTTACTTCAAAACACAACAAAACATAAAAAATCCCTTTTAGGAGATATATAAAAAATTGACAGTTCTGTTTTGGGAAAACACATACAAATATTGATGAGTCATCATCATTGCAGGCATATACATTTTTTCCAATCGAACAATCTCACTGAAAAATCACCAGCCACCCTCTAGCAATAGCAATTTTTGACTTTAACAGGCTTTGAAGCAAACTAAAACTTTTTTTTGACTATTTAAAAAATATAGGAAGTATCTTCAACTTTCTCACACCCAAACAAATAGGTTTTATTGGAAATATGTCAACATCGCAAAAAAACCATTTCATAAAAAACAATAAATATACAGAAACACAATATATTAACTGAAAGCTATATTCTGCTTTATTCATGTAATGTGAATGCCCAGACAGCATTTCACAGGGGTGAGCCTGACAGTGAGTTTAATGCTGACAGGATGTAGATAACACCATTGGCATACGGTTCTACAAACATGCTGTGGAGGGAGAGTTTGTCTGCTCCACATGGCAATTTAAAATGGCTGTCAATGTCCTGTTTCCTCCTCCCTTCCCTATCAGTTATCAGCTACCTGTCCAATTCTATTTCCTGAGATGAAAACAGGCAAAAGATGAGAACTCACACGCCATCACATGTAAAATCCTGACATGTTATTTTACAAGCCTGAAGCCTCAGTCTTTAAATGTCTGAGTTGACCTATTTTGTCTGCGACAGTTAGCAGAGCTATTGCAAAAACATCATAAAGACTAAAAAAACACAGGATGAAACACAGACAGAGAAAAAGATGGAGGTTTGTATAGAGAAAGTTGGCCGCTGCCTGATAAAAAGGAAATTCAAGATTTTAACAGCCATGGGTCATTTCTGAATATGGCTCAGTGTGGAATGGCATGAAACATTTTCATCCAGGTTTTGTGCATTGTGGTCCTGTGCTCAATGTTGCAGGGTTGTTCTGCTATATATGATATATGTAGCACATTTAGCACATTCTGACGCATAAACAAAATGACCAATGTAATTTTCCGCTATATTATCAAGCCATCAGGATTGTGTGTTTATATGTTGTATTGAGATTTGTAATTATGTAACTGTGTTAAACCTAAGACCATGATCTTAGGTTTAATGACATGATCCATGTCATGATCCTGACATGATCCATGTCAGAGCTGTGGCATAGTAGTTAGCTCATATGCTCTGACACATTAAGCTATGGTGCTCATATAACTTCTAGATAAAGCCTTTCCCATATGACACACTTGGTGTGGGCAGTTTCTGTAAAGTCCACAAGACTCACACAAAAGGTGTTATTTTATGATTTAGAAGCCCCCTTGTAAGAACCTTTGTATTGTGCCTACACCGATGTGCATCTTAGAATGGGCTATTACCTGAGCTATGTGATAATTACATCAACAAAGGGTAGCCTCAGAGTGGGATAACAATGTCTGAGGGTTGTCATTTGAGAAAGGATACTAGATCCCATTTTAAGTTCTCTCTCCAATGTGACATCATTAAAAGTGGCCAAAAAGACCTAACTACAAAAGTGAACCACAAAATAAACCACCACAACTCTTGCTGACCTTAAATCGTATGGACAACCATTCTGTGCTTGAACAGACTCCCCTGATTCTGAATTCACAACCATTAGCTTCGGTGAGCCTGACCAGAGTAGACGACTGATTACTCCTCAAACAGATAAACAGCTGCACAGTCTGCATCGGGAAAATGCCTGAATGGTTTGTTTTGAATGCTTATTAGAGATAAATAAATAAAGATCTGTGCACTGCTGGCAGCAGTTCAGCTTAATTGGCAGCCTTTTCAGAGAGAGGCCCCTGCAGAGCACACCCGCGTGTCAGGCTGAAACAGCTCCTGAGGGCCACAAGCTGCCTCAGATGACCCCCGCAGCTAACTCTAGCTGTACTGCACTCTACACAGGAAGAAAGGGAGGGATGTGGTGGGAATGCAGAGCTAAAAACATGAAATAGGAAGGGAAAAAAACACAGAACGATACAATGAGGTAGGGGGTGTGGGCGCAACACCGGTACATAGCACGCTTTAATTAGAGAGGCCGCCACTCTAAAACCTCCTCAAACCCTCGTCCTTCCCTCAGCTCTGCTACACAGCTGCACTAAGCATTTATTATGCATGCTGGCAGTTGGCAAGGTCTGTGACCCGCCACCAGCCCTCCCTAACTCAATACAGTGATCCCTCCATCCCTTCCCGAGTTCCACAGCAGGGAACCTCTGGAGGATGCACTTGTTCTTATGCCACCCACTCAATAGGTGCAAAGGTGCTAAGTGGCAAGATGATGGCAGTGTTACTGGATGCACTGGCGTGTAAGAGCGTCATGATTGGACGAGGATTGTGCTGCAGAGGTGTCAGATGACAGGTAAATATGAATGCTGCCCTACAGATGTGCTTTGTGAAGGATGAGCTGATGGGAAAATGATGGGAGACTGAACATGAGACAGGAAGAAAGGATAGGGAAAGTAAGAGTGCCATACCTTTCACTACCTTATCCAGATAGTGAGCTTTAGAGGGAGATAAAAGATAAGGACATGTAAGGGAGGTTTTGAACAGTGCTGCTTCATGACAAGACATAGACAGCTAGAGACAAGGGCTGGTTGTTAGAATCTTCTGCGTTTATACTGAAACACAGAGGGTCTGTACAAGCAATAGATAGAACAACTACAGTACATGCACGATACAAGCAACACTTCACATAACAGGCTAGGAGTGAGTTTAAGGTATGGTGTGACAGGTTAGAGAGAGAAATAATGAAAAAATAAGCAAGGAAAGTATAAATATATATGTATGTAGGGACAGTGAAAAATGCCCTGTTTGCTGTGGAGTTAAGAAATATTTCATGATTACAAGATAAATATGAAACAAATGTACAGAATGTCAAATTCACATTATGTAAATACATTAATTATGTAATATAAATATGACATTCTGTAAGATTGACTGAATATTTATCTTTTAGCCATAAAAGATCTGATGAACTCCACATAAAACAGAGCATATTTTTCTCCACTGTCCTAATACTTACAGAGGGCACTGTACATTTTTGTACTTTTTAATACACATAACACATTCGTTTTCAGAAATATGCCACATAAGCATAAGAGTAATTTTAGATTCAAGAGTCATATTTTAGACTTAAGTGGCATATTGCTTTACAGAGTGATAGCAACAGCAATGCACAAAAAGACACAAAAGCTCAACAAACAATTGAGTTTATTAACGATTACTACTAAATAATGAACATGGCATACTTTAACTTTAGTAATAAATAAAAAATATTCTGTTTATCATGTTACTTAGCAATAAGAAACAGACTGTTCTATATTACAAATAAAATCACTTCTGTTGTTATGCCCAGCAGATGCATTAATGGTCCTTTTATAATCCATTGTACTTACAGATTTGCAAATATTAGGAAAAGTATGACTATTATTTAGTATATTTTTGAATAGAAAATTGTATGTGGAATTTGCAATTATTTAATTAAAGACTACATGAAAGTGTGAAAGAATTAGCTCTGAAAGGAATAGCTCTATCAGCATGAAAACACATCACGGATGGGAACACCACGCTCCAATCCAAGCAGAAGCTGAGAGGATTCATGTCATCTGTCAAACATTTAGTGCTTTATTTCAGGACATTAACCACTCAAATGATTCTCGCTTATAAGAATTGTGGTCCTTGCTGTTGGGTGCTATGCTTCTGTATGGTCCATAATATGAATTACATCAATAAAGGGAAAATTGAGAAAATATTGAAACAGAAAGACATGTAGTGCACTGAGGGTTCAAAACTGTTCTGTGAATCCTGTGTTTGGAAATTTCTAAATTCACTGAACTGGAAAATCCTTAGTGCTAAAGATAGGAGACTGGACATTTAGGAATTACAGGCTAGAGTCTAAAACAGGTTTAGTGTCACAGATAAAGCCAGGGATGAGATAAGTATGAGGTCAGCTTTAGGTTTCAGTAAGGGGAAAGGTTAGAAACATTAAAAATAAGGGGTGGGGTTAGTCTGAGCAAAAATTAGGGTAAAAATTAACATTAAATGAAATGGTCCAGGATAAAGTCAAACAATATTTAATTTCCAATATTAATACAATATATGATAAAAATGTTCTTTAACATTTTATGCTTCTTATAACAGTTTTCATCAACATATAAACATTTTCTGTTGAAAGCATCAGACTGCCAAGCATATCTTGTCTATAGTAGGTTTATCTGGTACTGAGGGGGATAAATCTTGCTGTTGGTCTTTTCACAAACAGATTCTGTCTCTGACCTGTGGAGTACCATAAACACCTTTCTTAAAGGCTGACCCTGATACTACCCAATAAACCTGGTTCAACTAATGGACAACATGCCTCACTCTATACATTGTGGGATGTGCGTCACTGTACAGAGAAACCAACAGCAAACTCTGTGGTTACAAATCTAAGAGCACAATCATTATCACTTAATGACCAAAAACATACGACCTACCTATAGGTATAAATTTGTGTTAAACACCATGAACAAATAACTATTAAAATGCTTTTGGATGAGAAGTTTCCTACAGTGATTAAAGAGCAATTTATTTACATTAGTAACAACATCTGTGGTCGCTACAGCTTTTTGGTTGAAAAATTGGTTTTATTGAAAATACTAAAAATAGTATTTAGTTAAAATATCTGAATATTTGAATTTAGCTTATTAAATGACATGTGACATTCCTGGACAACAAAACATTTGAATTCCGCACCATGGCAATGCAAAAGTTTGCATTTCAAATGAACAAATGGAATAGAACAAGAGCGTCAGTGTGAGGAAATGGAGAATGAGAGGAAACGATGAGCAGAAATGAAATGATGCTCTAACACATTCCCACATTAAAATGCATGAAGGCAAGCTTCATATCCTTGAGCAAACCTGCTCATGCTATGCCGAGTTGCACAAATTCAATTACGCATGCTTCCCTCACACCTCTGGCCCGCCCCTTACCTCCAATCAGGACACCACCCTTGCCCGACACTTCACGCTCACACACACACTTGCAGGTGCATAACTCCCCTTCCACCTTACCGATGGTACAGTGCTCTCCGTTCCAGCCTGGGCTGCATTCACACTTTCCGTCTTTGCAGATTCCATGCTCACTGCAGCGCGGGTGACACGCCCGTAGCTCGCACCCGGTGCCCATCCAGCCCTCGTCGCAGCGACAGCTACCCGCCATGCAGACGCCGTGTCCACCACAGTTGGCTGCACACAGCTCTATGAGACGTAGGGAGAGGGGAGGGGGTTGTAGAAAAGTAGATGGAACATGACAACAGGGGGTAAAGAGAAAGCAAATTCAAGAGTTATTGTCAGTGATGGGATGGCCACGGTCCACTACCTTGTCTGATGGCTGGTGAAAAAAAATTCCTGCAACCTCATTTAGAGGGCAATCCCCTTTGGACAATACAAATCTAATAAGACCATTACAAAGCAGGAGTTTGAGGATTGTGGGAGGTTTAGCTGTGCAGTTTTTTTGCTGTGCCTCTTCCAGTTTTGATTCTGTGCTTCTCGAGGAATTCATTTTGTGGTGAGGAGACAAGGCTAAAACAAGGGTAAGAAGAATGAAAATAAAAGCATGAAAAACAAGGCGGTTTACCGCATGGGAAATAAGGTAAAAAACTAGATGTTTCCAAAACCTGAACTCTAAATATTTGTGGAGTTGGAAATGGAAATGGAAAAAGGAAAAAAAATTCTACAAATGGGAAACAGTAAATTAAATTTGTATGGGAAGTGTGTTGAACTGAAGACCTGGTTGACCTCAATCTACCACATGAGTTTTGACAAATACAGTCCCCTTTGCTTTAGCTTGTCGAGCTGAGGTTTAGCTTTTTGGGAAGTGTGAACCAGGGGGCTGACACTTCATTTTAACAGGTGGTTAACGAGTTTGAAAACTTGTTGAAATGAAGTTCTACAAACATTTCTATAAAAATCCTTGGGTCAGCAACCTAAACACCACGGGTTTGATCCCAGCAATGTCAGATACTAATAAAGTGTGTAGTTAAAACAATGCAAAGTACTTCTGATAAACAGTTACAACAGTGTCTGTCAAATTAATGCTGGTAAACATAAACATAAAAGTGTATATAAATAAAGCCACTGCATACAAACAGAAGTGTGAAGGGTACAAAACATCAAGTGAATTAGTGAATAAGTGCTCTCAGAGAGCAAACCGGCTTAGCAAAGATGGAAGAAAAATGGCTTCGTATTGTCACCTAATTAGCCAAACATATTCATGATATCCAGAAGGAAGCCAGGGAGGTCTTTTAGGCCATTAATGAGTTGTCATTGTTACAAATTAAACAGAGTTAAGTTAGTCTTTCCAGCCACAAAGCATAACATGGCATTACCAGATTTAAATGCTTGAAGAAGAAAAAAAATCCTTCCCTCTTGCTAATTACAGCACTGGGCCTTTGTTAAATTATGTAAATGCCCTTAATTTCACATGCAACATTTCAATTAGACTCATGCTAATGGCATTTCATTCAGAGCTGCTTAAAGTTGTCAAGGAGACACGCAGTTGCTCATTTTCCCCTCAATCTTGCTCTTCTTTGCCCTTTTCGTTTTTCTTTTTTAACGCTTGTGTGTATTCACAATTAAAGAACTTCCTTGATTATACAAATACCATTTCTCATAAAGTTGTTCCTCAGAGCGATTGTCATAAAGAGAACACAACAGCTAACAGACAGGTTGATACCATCTGTGGATCATTCCCATAATGCCTAAGTGCAGGGCACAAGCGCTAAGAACAATAATTGTACAATAATTGGGGAGTCTTGCTTTCATCCTTTAATGGAGGAGGAGAACTAATTGATGTAGATCTAGATTGTTTGCAGCAGCTCATTTCGAAATGTGACAGAGCTGCCAGGCTGCCCACATAACAGAGCTGAAAGGAGAGAAAATGAATGAATGAAAGAAAGAAAGAAAGAAAGAAAGATGATAGTTAAGGGGAGGGGGCCATTTTCTTTAGATTTCAGCAGTTACCTTAACTCTGTAGTGTTTTGTAGTGTATCATTTATTTTATTGCCAACAGCCAGGCATTACAAATATCTCATACCCTTTCAAAAACTGTTTATTTGTGGCACACTTGCAATTTATTTGTGGCAAATCTGTAGCAAACAATTGATTCCTGAACGTTGAAATATTATATTTTTGCTGGGGTAGTAAATGTATTGAAAGAAAAAAAAAACTTTTTTAATAAAAAAAAGTGTGTGTGTGTGTGTGTTCATGACTTGCAGTGTGTTCACTCCTCACGATGGATGGGTTAAAAGCAGAGGTCACATTTCGGTTATGGGCAACAGTAACTGACAAACACGGCACTTTCACTGTATGCCAAAATCATCAATATTAAAACAATAAAAAGGTTTGAACTACTTCAGTTGTGTGTAATGAATCTAAAATATATGAAAGTCTAATGTTTATCAGTACATTACATAAAATAATGAACTTTATCACAATATGCTAATTTTCTGAAAAGGACCTGTATATTATATATATGTATATATTGTTCTTAGTCATCTTGGATTTAAGTCAATGGGACACGGTTGAACAGAACTAAATTTTGCTCTCTCTTGTGAGGCGTTAAACCGCTTAAGCTGTATCAAACACTCCTGCTTTACCACATTCTACAGCCAATGGTCTAACTGGTGTGACAGAAGCAGCTCAAATGTGGAAGTGTCGGCGTGAAAAGTCTGGTCAGGCATGGCCAGGAGAGGGGTCGAGTTGTATTAAAAAATTGTCGATATTAGATCAATGAAAGGAAGTTGTATGGTGGTGACTTTATTGTTAACTTTAACAATGAAATTCTGCCTTAGAAAGTATGAAAATTCACTTCATATATATTATTCTCTGAACTCGCTAAATCACACAAGCTGAGAACAGTAAGTTAAACTACCTGAAGCATGAAATTACATCCTGATACCTGTAGTCACTGCTGCTATGGCAACAGGTTGCGAGTTTTGTTTAGAGGGGTTATGAGATTTTAACATGAATTAATTCACGCAGACAAAAAAATGTAAGGAATCACTCACAACGAGATAAATTCAATAACACAGATGTGCGATTTGCCCTTCAGATAAATACTAAAGCAAACACTACCCCTCCAACAGCTATCAGCCACTGAATGCAATATTATCAGAGCAGTCATGAGATCTTCACAGAAGGTTATGTTGATATAATTATGAAGGCATAGGTGGAAGTGGAAGCAGTTTTACTATTGACATAGTGAAACAGGGTTGTTATAAAAAAAACTAGTGTTGTATTATTAGAGGTGAATTATTTTCAAAAAGAAATAGCTCATATAGATAGAAGTGGTAACTTCTACAGATTTAGAAGTAGTTAGTAGAAAGGAGTAAGAATTTAGCTTGACCAGTACTGACCTGTGGAGCAGTCATGACCAGTCCAGTTGGGGTCACAGTTACAAGTGTTGGTATCAGTTAAGAAGGTCCCATGTCCAGAGCACTGATCTATACATGAGGCACGTGGACTCTCGCACCCTGGACCTCCCCAACCTACTAAACAGTGGCATTCTCCACGCACACAAATACCTCTTCCTGAGCAAGTGGGGTCTATGCAGTCCACTACAAAACAAAACATAAAACACATAATGAGTTGCTATTTGTTACATGTATTACAAAATCCAACATACAACTCCAATTAAGGGCAGAGGATGTGATTTGTTATACTGAATATCTCTGCTATCGTGATAGCAAGTAAAGAGCAAAGAGGTCATATTGTTATACAGTTTATACATGTTTGTCCAATTATTGCATTTGGTCTGAGTGAAATGATAGTACGTACAATTGGTACAAACGTCTAGCAATCTATTTGAATACCTTTGTACACCACAGTCATGTGTTTCGAGGAGACATGACTTCTGAAAGGGCTCTAATGAAAGGTTGGTATCTTATCCTTTCAAAGCTAGCTTGCTATTGTTAACCCTTCACCTGCCCTACCTTTAAAATATGTTAGCATGGTTCCATCAGACCAACTGTACAAACAAAGAAACACTAGATTAGGTTTTAAATCGCCTTTTTGGTTTACACTTGCATGATTAACTACTACTGTTATTTGAATTATAAACCAGTACTGTATTGGGTCGCCTCACAATGTCCAAACCATGAAGCAAAACTTGATGAAACTCAATACACTTTGATCCAACCTGAACAGACAACATGTGTCCACATTCAATTGTTATAGCCTAGCATGTTCTGTCGTTTCTCATTCAATCAGAGGACGAATCTCATTCAATCAGAGGTCTTCTTCATTCATCCCAGGCCAAAACAAAGAGGTACAAATTTCAGATTCAAATTCAGATTCCTAAGCTATACAGGTTCAGTTATTGTACTGTTAAAGAATGCATCATGCTTGCCACTCTGAGGCATGATGCTTCCCAAAACACGTAATTTAAAAGGCCACATTCATGGCTGCACAGTACACTGGCAGGTGGGAAGAGTGTATTGTTGCTCCCTCACTGACTCCACCAGATTCTTGTAATGAGATTTTCTGCTGGTGTCAGGAAGGGACAGCACTGCTGCGGTCAAAGCATGTTCTGCTAAATTGAAAAGCGATGCCCGATGGGTTCCTCCACTTACTGCAAACCCAAAGTCAAGTGTGACAGATGCAAAGAAGGAGACGCCGAATGGCTGATGGGCGGAAATGCTCAGCTTCCTGTAAATACATGTTGCTTTTTATTTCTTTGTAGGCCTCGCCAAGCATGTAATTTAAACTCGACTTAATGAGCTGATTGTTCTTTAACAGCAAGGTACCAGATCACTCCATGACATTCACCTATTCTTTCTGTTTCTGGTGGAACAAGTTGCCACACTTCACCAAACCATTATAACCTTAAATCACACCTATTTTGCAGACACCTGACTAATCCCTAATGTTAGATGTAAAGTTGCTTTGGATAAAAGCTTCTGTTAAAGGAATACATGTAACTGTAAAACTCATTCCCACTAGTAACTCAAAAAAATGCTTTAAAATTGTTTATCTTTATAAACGCGAGATATAAAAGTCATCATAAAAGGCATATACTCATTTCATTTTCATAAAGCAACATTTTTAAGTGAAAGAGAATATTCAATTAGAAAAAAAAAATTTTCAATGTTATTTGGTTGGATTGTGAACAGTTGGTGTTCCATACCCAATTAAGCTAGACATGAATGCTACATTACAGTCGAGCATGGAAGGCTACCAACAAAAAATTACTGCAGTAACTATTGCCAAGACTTTACAAAGGCTCCATTATTTACAACAGTAGCCTAAAACAAGTCTGATTAGTTGTTTGGCTATTAGATGGCATTACAGCTTTGGTAAATACGGCTTAGGGAGTGACAGACACATTTTCTTTTCCAGAAACAAAACAAGTTGATGAAAGCTAATGGTAAGGGTAACGTTAATTCATCTTTAGAATAACATGCATAATAAAAGTGCACAAAATAAAGTAGTATTAAAGTCAAGTATTAAAAAGCCTGGCGTTTAACCAGTATTAAAGTCAATATGATTGAAATCAACTAATTTTATGAACTCCAATTAAAAACAGAGAGTTTGGGGGAACAGGTGTTTATGGCCCATTAACCAGAAGTGAAGAGCCATAAGAATTAAAAACTACCTTTATTAGAATATGACGGTATGAAACAGGAAAGTGCCCTCACAGATGGCAAACATGAGGCCAGCTGGGGCATGATGGGAAAAGAGGCCTGGGGTTGCTACATTGCTGACTCTTTACTGTGACCCAAATGGGTAGAGAGGCCGTTCCTATAGACAGGCAGGAGTTCAGGCCTCTTAGCAGATGGTTTGGGAACTAGGCACAGAGATCATAGGCTAAATGACAAGAGCCTCTCTCCTGGCAATTAATCATCGCTGCCTGAAGGTCGCAGGGAAGAAAGGTAGAACCGTTAAAGGGCCAGCGTCTGCATTCACTTCCTCAAATGGCCAATGGTGAAATCCGAAATAGACGTGGTAGGGGTCAGAAGAGTCAGAACATATCATTTGTCAAAATTGGCCAGTCCATTCGTCATCTTGAAATGAGAAGCTTCAAAAACTGTCAAACTCAACGGCTATATTCCTTGTTCGCAGATATCTCGGAGCAAAGTCATTGTACAAAAGGAATTGTTTGTGCCCTTAATGAATTGTTCTGGCCTCCCAGAAGTATCCAAATTGTATGTGAAGGAGCATGAAAATGTTTCAAGAGTTACACGATGAGTCAACAAATAAGCCTCTGTAAACTTGAAGGTCATGAATGCTGATCTTAAATATTTAAAGGGGTATCTATGTGTACTAAAAGACTGTGGTAGAACCATGATACCACCATGAAACATAGATGTAATTATTTCCCATCAAAAAAAACATGTCCTATTTTTTCTGGAATTTGATGCATAATAGCTTTTTTTTATAGATAGGGTTATGTCATTACTAAAGAATACTGCACAGGTGTTACTTACCAAAACCTACTGGTGATACCAATGAACAGTGATGGTAAGTGAATATGTTGTTCCGCCCATATAATACACATTTTCTGTTTACAAATATTTTTCATTAAATTTTTAGTAAATAAGTAAATGTGCAAATTATGTGTTAATTTATATTCAGACACTCTGCACATATGTCTATCAATAAATTACTAAAAGTACCATATAGGATATTTTATTATAAACATTTAAAAGGGAATAAAATACCATAAAATATCATAACATCATACCGTATAATGCTATATAATACCATAGGCAAAAGTTAATGGAAGTCATTTTTAGTACATTAACATAACAGTTTACGTTTACTTAGCCCATATATTGTGAATATAATAACTGTGAGATATTAGCCCTCATGTTATTGTACCTTCTTCACAGTTCTCCCCTTTGTAGCCCGGATTACAGATGCATGTTCCCACAATGCATGTGCCATGACCGCTGCAGGTTATGTCGATGCACTGGTTGGTGGGAACGTCGCATTCGGACCCTTTCCAGCCACTGTGGCACATGCAATGGCCTTTGAGGTACTGACCGTTTCCACTGCACAGCACTGGACAGGATGCTAGGGACACACACACACACACAATTAAAGACAGGGCAACCAAATGTAGTGTCAAAAGAACACTGCTTGTGGCTCAGCTGGACTTGTGTAGAAAGGTGGCAACTCATGTTTGTGTGAAAATCAGTAACAACACACCACAAGACAGGACACAGGACAGACTGATTGATATTAAATGGCAAAAGGCTGTGAGATCGTATTGATTCAGAGGTTGTATATAAACAAGAGGCTTCTTAATAGTAAATGATAAAGGGGCTGGAAAACATGAAAAAACCTTGCTTAACATTAATAATTATTATTTCTGCTCATCAGTACCATGTGACCACAGTACAATTTTTACAGTACTCTTACAGGAATCTTTGTGTATTAAATAGATTTATATGTCATTTTTTGTGATATTGGTAAAACGATGGTAACTATGGTGGTGCAGGTATGAAGGGCAAAGAGGCTTCAGGAGGTCAAATACTGATCACTCACCTCTGCTGCAGTCAGGTCCTCTGAAGCCTGGAAAACAGTGGCAGTTTCCAGCCACACAATCTCCATTACCAAAACAGTTACTGGGACAGTCATCAACTGAGTCTACAAAACAATAAAATACTTCTTTTACGCATCTGTTAGTATGTCGCCTGCTTTGTATATTCCTTGTATATACAATACATATTTTGTATATGTAAGGTGGTTTTTAAGGAAAACCTGTTTTAAACATTATTATCAACATAATTTGCATATTTATTGGCTTGGCAATTTTTGCATAGTACCCATGATCTTTTTAGGGTAATAAAATCTTATAATAAAAAATGAGTTGGTATATTTATATCCTTACTAAATAAATAAATAAATAAATGAAGATAAGTGTAACATTGCTGGATGATCTAGTGACATGGAACTCAAGCGGGGACACTTATGCCTAATGAGGACTCAATTAGTGAAGTTTTACCATGACACATAACTAACATTAACCGTCGCAAAGCCAGGGTGCACAACACATCCAAAGACACAGCTAATCAAAGTCTACTGCGTTTTTCAGTGAAGCATGCTAATTTTAAATCCAGGGAATGTCAATGAGTCAGTTATGGGATTTTATAATTCAAGAGCGAATTTACGTGAAAGGGTTTATTACAGATTGTGAATATATCAGACAGACTCTTGGTGAGAGGAAGTGAAGCTTGATTCTTGGAAAACGCAGATTCTTTTCACACGCTGACATTGCTCGGGTCACATTCAGGTGTCAATTAAGAGAAGAAGCTCAATGAAAAGTGAAAATTCTGTCATTATTCACATCTTACCTCAATGTGCTGCAAACCCTTATGCTGTTATTAATATCTGTGGAGCAGGTAGAAATCTCTGAGGAATACTTTTGCAAAATAACATGCACCATTTTAAATATGGACACAGAAAGGGTAAATGGTTCCAGCTGAGTGAAAGAATGATTAATGCATCTTAAATTTTGGTTGATAGAAAGCTGTGGCTCCACTTGGCTTGACAGATGGTAACTATAATACGTTATTGTATGGAAAACATTGCATAAAGTCTTTTTACAGCATGTACATTTATATAAAAATTCTCATTTTTGTTCCGTTTGGAGGTCACTGATCAAAATTGTTTATCAACTATTCCTTTACCTAAATATATGATGTGTAAACTTCCCATTTGATTATTCTTCCCACAAACCCATGCAACCAGAATCTGTAAACACTGATGCATTCTGAATTAAATACGAAATAACACTGAAATATTCTTTTTCTCGCTCCATCTCTCTTTCTCTTTTCTTTCTTAGTCTCCTTATGAGCCGGTGGTGCGCTTCAGGCAGAGCTCTCTTGACAAAGAAGCCTTTGTGTCGGACAAAGGGCTGGAAATGTGAGCCCGGACACAGCGTTCCCCTTCCTCAAGAGACTTAATCATTGCAGAGGATGCAACAGACAGAATGCTGAACACTGAGAGAGGGAAGAAGGAAATATTGAGGTAACCGGACTGGTCTACAGAATGTTTATGAAAAAATTTTAAAGCCAAAGGTTGCTTGATGTGAAAGAAAAAAACTGTTGGATTGGCCATCTCCCTTGTATGCCTGAGTATTTAAAGTCCTCACTAGGGCATTTGATGCTTTCCAGCTTCAATTAGAGGCAACAAAGCTCTCCCACAACTGAGTATGTGTGGTAGGTGCTGGTGGCAAGGTGCTGCCATTTGAATTACTTCTGCAAACAAAATTTCACAAGGCGAATTCCTTGTGCGATGACTTTTTCAGTTTGTATTATCATGAAAAGGTTTTTCAGTATTTTTCAGTATGCCACTATCTCACTATCTTGCTGTGTCTTTGTCAAGCTTGCGTAAAGCACTCCTGACACTGCAACTGATCCGAGTTCAGTAGTATGAGTCCATACACTGCACTTCCTTTTACAGCTGTCATGTATAATTCCATCTCTAAGCAGTGACTGAGGGGTAAAGTCCACCTTCAGCCTTCACTTTGAAAAAAGAGTCCATATTTCTGCAGGCTTCAAAACTTCTATCATGCAGCATGGAGAGATGAAAGGATCACAGACCAGAACGGATATCATCGCATGACATATCTTGGCATAGCGCTTCCTATTAATTCTTTAACCATAAACCTTAAAGGAGGAGTGTGCAATGTCTGAGCCACTAACAGCACCAAAGGGGATTGCAAAAATAACTTGAGTTTTAAGTAGTGCAAAACTCGCTGTCACAATACTAGAGTGGTTACATTTTGGGTGGTTGCTATGCGGTCGCTTTTGTGTTCCTAGGTGTTTTTAAGCATATTGCTACTAGTTACTATGGTTACATACCATTTCTCAATAGTATGAAAATATTTTAACAAAAGAATTACACATTTTATACCTTTAATCTTTTGATATACTAATGAGACAGTAATTAATTACTCTCATATTTTTTAATATAGCAACACTGCTATCCTTGTAATGACTGTCTAATATTAGAGTTGTCTTTGAAGGCCTGTCTGAGGGTCCAGAGCAATCAGTGAGTCATCACTGGAGATGCATCCTTGATACAGTGAGGGCAAATGAGACCGTGTTTGGTGCAGGACAGATACCTGAGCTTTGTAATGAGGAGTCATGAGAATTAGGAAGGAAGAGAGACAAAAGAAATACAAACAGAAAGTAGAGGAAAAGTAAAAGAACAGCAGGTTAATTCATTAACTCAGTTCCCTTGTTTGCCCATGATGTTCATGGACTCTGGAATTTTCAGAAGAGGTTTCTTTCTCATAGCTCAAGAGATTAAACATGTTGTCAGCTTGTTTCAGTTTGGTATTAACGCTGTTTCTGATGTTTCTACAGTACTGTTGGGATACTAACTAAAATTAGACAACTGTTGACATACGTTAAAATGTTGAAGGTTCAGAATTATCATGGATGGTATTGACCAGATTATTTTGCTTGAGAGAAACCCATGAGAAATGTCTGAATTCATTTTAAGATATCTAAAACTCTTAGGGAGACGCTTGTCCACTGGGTTCTTGTTCTAATGAGAACTAAGAAAACATTAAGAAGCAAGAAACTTCAAATGCAAATATTTCCATTTGATCTCTATTTAATCTCACTGCTGTCCATGATTAACAAAATATAAAAGGAAAGAACATACGTCAGAGCTTTGCACATAAGTTATATGGGCGCCAATGCTGTTCTTGGTAGACTTTTATCTTTTTTGGAGTTTGGCAGGCATTACCATGAACTCTAGTTCTATGGAATACATTTGCATATGTGTTTTAAAACGGTCAGAGAAGATTCTTACAGACTCTTACAGAGAAGTTTCTCCTTAAGGTTAATGTGTATGTCCATCAGCCAGTAAAGTTAATGTTTGCCTACTGTATGGTATTTTACAAAAAAGGTGGCAACATGTTATTCCAAGAAAATTACTTAAACATTCAACTCTTAATGTACTTTGTTACTTTAAACTTAACATTAGTGTATTCAGTTCATCGGTTCTGAAAACAGGGTGCCATTTGAGTCTTACTGAAGGTTACTGTTCTGCTGACCCACTTTTATTTTTTCAAATGGTTCTCACTTCTTCTCTCTCTTTTCGATCCTTCCTCACCTCTTCTTTCTGCCTCCCTCTGAGCCGTGCAGCTCACTGTCAAATTAACTCAGCCATGATTCACATCCAGACCTTCTGCCCCAAATCCCGCCATCCGCCCAAGAACCGCAGGTGGCTGACAAACTCCCTATGGAGACTGCATCTGGGAGCAACTAACAAAGCCATGTCATGTCTCGTTTATAAGGTATCATATTCTGCACTCGAAGGGGGTGGCGGGCGCCGCCTTTTCTTAGGACAAGCTGGAATTGCATAAATGGCTGCATGGCATCCATTGACAGCCTACCAAACCCTCTCCTCTCCCCCATCACAGACGGGCTGTGGCCCGAAGAGTTTAATTAAAGAGCATGTGAGTACAACTCCCAGCCGCCACCTCCACGTAAGATGAAACCTCACTGCTGCCCTGAGCTCTCGACGCCACCCACACTAATCAGAGGTGCTTTCAGGGCAGAGAAAAGGACAAATCAAAATCAGCCCCATCTTGGAAGCAACCGTGGCAAAAGCAAGGGTAGCAAAGCGCCTCTAAAATGCCCATGTGAACGTGATCAAACGGCACATAATAATATCTGCGGTGGGTTGGAGGGTCGTCAATCAGTGCTTTGAATCAAGACCACTGCGATTTATGCAAATCAGGACATGAGGATAAAATCACAATCAACTCCAACAGGGTGACGAAGGCCCTGTGCAAACAGGAATGAACAAAATGCAGGTATAAACGGTGTGAACATGATCAAATAATGAACCGCTGATTCTTAATCACTGAGACAAAATATGCATAAAAGGTCAAATAAAAGGTTTGTATTGCTACTGCTATGATAACTACTAATAGGGCTAATATGTAAATGGAAGAAATTTCCAAACATTTTATTTACATTTTGTGTGATGCTGTGATCGTAACACAAATAACATAAGCACAACTATTAAAACAACAGTGTTAGGCTCATATGTCTTATATGTCAGAATGTCTTTTAGGGACATGCAGCTTTTTACAATTACATATTTATGAAATGAATCCTTCCCTTCTGTCAGACATTAATGGCATTTTGTTTGAAGGATACAGCTTTGCATTCCAGCGTTCTTATAAGCTTGTATTTAATAAACATCAAAATGAAGTCTGAGGTCTGGTGGTTTAGGACGATGTCATAATGTCATAATTTACACAAACCGAGCAGCAGATCATTCGAATCAGAAGGTTGGAATCAGGGCTGCAGTGTACTATGTAAATAGACAGCGAATGGGGGGCAGAATTGGCTGGTAGACACTCAGAAACTAGCGA
>JBAJNP010004342.1:2813-34049 GCA_036877545.1 Yasuhikotakia modesta | reverse complement strand
TAAAATGTTTCTTCTCCAGGAATGAAAAATGGCATCAGTTCTGCTGTTTCATCCGGCAGCGATGATGGAGACGGCTGCTACATCCAGGTGCCCAAGAGGCCCAACTCCATGGAGATGTCAGCTTTGACCCCGACTGGCTCAGCTAAGGTGGACCGCCCCCGCAGCAACATGTCCGAGGCCAAACTAATGGCCAAAAAGCGAGTGATCCGCATGCTCATCGTCATCGTGGCTCTGTTCTTCATCTGCTGGATGCCTCTGTACTCTGTCAACACCTGGAAAGCGTTTCACCTCAAATCTGCTTACAAGGCTCTCACCGGGGCTCCCATCTCTTTCATCCACCTGTTGTCCTACACTTCTGCTTGCGTCAACCCCATCATCTACTGCTTTATGAATAAGCGCTTTCGAAAGGCTCTTCTGGCCACATTCTCGTGCTGTTGCTTCAGAGAGGGTGATGATGAGGTCACAGCCACCGGTGTCTCCATGTCCAAGTTCAACTACACCACTGTGAGCACCATGGGGCCTTGCTGAATTTCAGAGCGGAGGCTTCTATGAGAACCCAGGGTGGGATAGAAACATTGCAGAAGAATTGGGGTTGATGTTGACATTGTCTGGGCTAATAGATAACTGTCAGATTTGACTTTTATGCTTGAGGAAGTCTTGGCTTCTATTGATGGCCGCTAAATGTGGGTTGCTGTGTTCAATTGCTAGCAGTTAGACCATAACAGACTTACTGCTTGCCTGCGACAAAGAAAATGCATGCTGTCCATTCGTTGTTGTTTAATTGCTTATGTAGTTGCATATATAACAGAGACTTGTATAAATGTATATATTTAAAAGCAGCAAAACTACTGGATTTTGGTAGGGGATGCCACACCTGCCAACAGTTTTTGCTCTTATTTATCATCTGTCGCAATTACCGTTTACAAATGGAAAAATGGTCACTGACCAATAGACAGTCCATGACAGTCCCTGACAATTAAGAAAAGATGAACCCTAGAAATTTGCTCAATCACACAGTCACAGTGAATAACAGTCACCATTTGTCATATGTGACTTTGTATCTGCTGAGGTGGGGGTCAGTTCAGAGCAGGAGTTGATGGTTCATCAAAGTAAGAAGCTCATTGGTCAGCAAATTCGTGATGGCATCAAATATGCATGTTGTTGCCGGAGAGTCAGCAGGACCATTAACTCTGCAGGCAGTTGAGTCTCTGAGGCTGGTTACACCCACCCACTGAGAGATGCGCTGCATGTACCGACCCCCTCTGATTCTTAAACGCCTATGTAAATGAAGCTTAAAAAAACTGGGATGAAAATAGTGGGATGCCAGCCTTATACTCTGTTACGTTATACAGCGTGAAGTGCCTGCCTATTATATTCAGTGTTTATAAATCTATTCTACTGTCAGGGTTTCTTCAGAGTGTTTGTCTCATCAGAAGAAGTGCTGCGAATGTCTTCATATTTGAAGCCTTTATGAAAAATGAACAGTGTTCGGTTGTCTAGAATGGCAGAACACTGACATAGCTCTGAGCTTCTTGTATAATTACAAAGTCTGAGCCAACATCATGTTATATAAAAAGCTTATCAAAAAAGTCGAAGCATTTTGCAATATTACACAAAAATAAGTGTGTAGGTCAGTGATTTTGGCAAATGGCCTCATTCCTCATTGAATTGTTTTTAAAGTTGTCCTTCACAGTTTGTGGCTCATTTGTTGGCAAATGCGGTTGACCTCTGAACTGTGGCTCCACTGACTGGGATAAACTCATACGATCTGTCATAATCTCACCGGCTGATTTATGTCTGCTTCTATGTCCTTGTACATATCATAGCTTAAAGCTTATTAAAGTCCTCTGAAATGTTTCTCATCAAATAACAGCACAGAAAACACAGAAACATATAAACCCGATTCCCTATTGCACTTTTTCCCTTCAGCAGAGAGAAATGGAGAATGTTTTTGAGGGCTGGTTGGAGAGAGAGGCAAGATTAAAAGTCAAATCTTCTTCACTCCTTTTGCACCCGTGGGAAGCAGGGCTTGAATTAAAGGGGAGATTTCTCTTCACTGAATAACTTTTCCAGCTAAAATGCAGCGATAAAACATCTCCCTTCATTGACAGCATTTTATTCTCTAAAATAACTTCTGTTTTCTCACATCATGTTTTGGTTCATTAAAATATATTAGAATTGGTCACTTTAAATGGTCACATAGCATTTAAAAATGTAATTTAATCTTAAAATGGTTTACTTTAGTCTTTTTATTTTACAGAGCTCAATTGTTAGCTGTGCAAACAGTCAAACACACAAAAAACAAACAACAGTGAAGAAAAACCAAGCAGAAACCTTTAGCAAAAAATGCTCCTTTAATATTATTTTGATTTCTTTAATTTATCTCACCACCCACAGACAACTCTGTGTCTCTAAACTCTTTACTGTCTACTATCTTTTGTATTCTCATTGGCTAAACACAGCTTTCCAATCAATGCGAATCTACTCTCTTAGCTTGCTTTCCTGTGAACAAACGACACCACCTTATCCACACTTTTCCCCAGGCTCCTTTTAAAACGCTTTGCCATGATTACCTCCCAACAAACAGCAGGCCAATTCTCCATTTAAATTCATGGAGCTTGGTCATCCAAACTTCCCCTTATGTACTAGCAAGAGTTTTAATAGCATCGTTCCCCCGACATAGGCCCTGACTTCGATTAGGGGTCTGTATTCAGTTCACCCACAAAGCTTTGTTTCATTGAATTTAGAGACTGCTGTTGTATTTATTTGCTTTGTGGCATTTCAAAGGAGCCTTCTGATTAATCCAAGATATTACTTTAAAATCAGAGAGAAATAAACTAATCATAAATTAAACTAAATATTTTAGCTCTGCCTGATTGGGCGGTTTGGAAAAAGGTCAAAATAGTTTTTGTGTCGCCTAATTTTAAAAGGGTTTGGAGTCGTGCTTGTGTCAACATATGTTTCAGTTTTATTCCAATTAGAAGAGAAATGAGGTCAGCATATAAATTTAGGCATGACATTTCCAAACATATTACAACTCTTTTTATTGGATCAGTGAATACAATATATATAGCAAGTGGTAGAATTCCTTCTGTGGAAATGTATTTAAATAGACGTCTCACTATCTCAGATTTTACCTCAGAACTCATGCTTAAAATAATGTCCTACTGACTAATGGATCCCTCTTGCTTCTATAAAGCTTCTATAAAATTTATTAGGAAGCCCAAAAGCAGGAGAACTCGTAACTAAATAATGAATTCGAGTTTCAACACTTATTGAGCTCTAAATGCAGTAGTAAATTCCAGAATACGACAAAGGAATTTATGGATAAGATGCTGTTTTTCTATTTATTTTTTAAATAGTTCACAATAGGCCACAATGGGGCTTTTCTAGCACTAAAATACAGAGACATTACCTTCAGGAAATGCTCTTGTGGAGAGAACATTTGTGACAATGTTTTCGGATTAGCAGAATGTGGAATCAATTAAATTCTAAACCCTTCAATGAAAATGGCCAAACAGACAGCAGCAACATCTGCCAGGTAAATCCAGTGAAACTGTGAGCGTTTGGAGATTTTAAAGGCCTATGCCTGTGGAAAATCCATTTTTTAAATGAGCTGTGGGAAACTTTAATTAGTCGGACATCACAGCGTCTAACTTAGTCTGAAGGCTGCTTTTGCCATTGTAAATTCTCTCAGCTTGGGTGCTGCGTTTGAAAATGGAAGGGTTGTAAAAGGTTTGATTTCCCCGGAGCGTCTTTTTTTGGGAAATGTTGAACAATTTGACTGTGCAGTTTGTGAGCTCAGAACACAGTCTTGCTCTGTTGTGGCCCACAGCTCCCCTCTGATTAATAGTCTCTATATTCCCAATAAACCAAACTGAGGTGTAATTATGAGATTACTCATGCCAGAGCAAGCGCAGGCTCTCAGCTCTCAGGCTATGCCCACTAACACAGGTGTTTTTTAACCCCATCTTTCATTTTACGCCCCCTAACAATCTGATACACTTGTTTGTCAGACACCAAGAATCCGTGATTGTGATTGTTTACACAAAACAGTACCAGAAAGTTATAACTTATTTTATTTCACTCAACTTCACAACACAGTTATTAAAAGAAGTTGCATAAAGTATTTTTCTTGCCTCTAGTCAGTGTAAGCAACCTTGACATTGCAATAGACGCGAATGACGCACAATCCTTCTCTCTCCACATAACTCTCAACTCTCAATGAAAACAAAGCACAACTAGATACACAACTGTTAGTTAAATGAGATTCAAGCTTAATATCGCTCATGCATAAAGCAACACTCTCTCACTCTCTTCCTCTCAGCTACATCAGTTCATTTTCAGACATCTTCACAGAAATGCTTGACTTTGCTACTACTGTTTATTGAAAGGAAATATGATTTTATCAGAAACAAAAATTTAAGTTGATCAGGTTCATTAGTCAAAATGACAAGACAAAAACGGCGTCTTGGAATCGGGTTTAGGCAGCATCTGGTACTAAAGCGGAGGACAGATTCCACTCAGAAATCAGCATTTGTTGTTACTCATCCATGCAAACTGGTGACAGATTGTGTTTTCTAAAACAAACAGCAAACCTATGCTAGTCACAAAATTAAAGATTTAATTATAGTGACAACCAACAAACATCGTCTAGAATTAGAAAAATACTAAAGGTGTGATTTTAATATGTAATATTTTCATTTTATCTTTTTGATCAGTTTAGTTACAAACTACAGTGTTGCATTTTTCTTCTGAATGATTGTTTATTAATTAGTATGATGTAAAAATAATCAAAGATATTAATGATATGGAGTCTACCTTAAATTAAATCTGTTCTTTTCAAAAACATACACATATGCAATGTGTAAAAATCTGTGATATTTTAAGTAGATGCAGTAGAAGTTTAAACGCAACTAAATAAAAACATAAAATTAAAATGATTGAAAAAATGTGTACAGACATACATAGATGACACCATTATCATCATTATCAATTATTACTTTAATCAAAATGTAGAAATGTGCAATAATAATTCATAATTCAAAAAGTCATCATTCATTTTCAGTTATTAATTTTCGATTTTAGTGGTTCATTAAAAATTATTAGTGTAAATATTACAGTCCGAATATCTGCAGTCTTTCAATGAATAGAGTCAGAAATGCTTTAGAAATATATGTTAACTTACCAAAAGTGTTTCATATAAGCATCATCAATGTGTATCAGTGCATTAATGTTAATACAGAATGTTGTTTGAAGGGTCTATAGTTCAAAAAGAGTCTTGTGGCGTAGATGAGGTGAGATGTTTACTAGTGGATGTCACCAGAGACTCAGAACTGAGGCAGCTTCCTAAAGGTTATTACCCGTAACATTAATGGCGGTGCCCAACAAGTAATGGACCTGCAAATAGAGTCTGCACAGGTCCTTCTGTGAAGGATATATCATCTAAGGTCAGAAGAGATTTAGAACACACACTACATCCGAGTTACTTTTGGCTTCTCATATATTTGTAGCAAATAACAAATGCTTTTTCACAGTTTCTACATGCAATACAGGTTAGTGGAGTTTTTGGTTATTGTACCGCACTGCAAAGTCTTATTTTGTGATGAAAAGAAGAAAGTTAAATGGTTCTCATCCCTTCTTAGCAGTGATTTATGCTGGCTATGACTGAGAAAGTGAGAAAAATATATGATTATACACAAAAGATCACACAATGTTTAATAGGATTGAATGTAGAACTAAATCATGCTAATCTATGATAACGTTTTTGAAAACATTTGTGTGTTGTGTATAGAAAAGTTTACGGTTGTGTCATTTTCACTCATAAACTAGTTTCTGAACTTTAGAGGACAAAGTGAAATATTAGACTCTAGGCCACCAATGCCTTAAACTATGTGTGTTAATATTTGTGTGTTTTACTAGCTAATTGACTGTATTTACTTTAAATGCGAGCTGAAAACTAGACTTGAATGCTTATGTGTGTGTGTGTGGCACAGACATATGCAATATCCTTTAGTAAGCTTGTGATCTTTCTCTTTATCTGCCATTGAAGATGAAGACTGTGTTTACCATTGTTGTGAAGTTGCTTTGTTGAAAATTTGTCATATTCGGGCTTCTGTTAAATGTGCCGATATTATTATAATCTGTATTAATCTGAACTCTGATTGTTGTGACAGCTAATTTGTGTTTTGACTAGTTTAAATGATTTGTCCCATTGCTCATTTGCAATAGAAATTATAAAGTGAAATGTTATTCAAATTATTTAAGTATTTAAAAATAAAACTAGAATTAAAGAGTATGAAAGGAAAGTAATGTAGCCTTTGACTGAAAAAGTAAATTCAAAGAAATAGTCAAATAAGAGGGTAATAAGAATAGGAGTGCCTATAGAAGAAAATGGACTATAATACTATACTGTAATTTGGACCAAACAAAGTATAGAAAATATAGATCATATGACACATTAGTATATAAACCAATATGTGACACTTTAAAAATGATATATAGGAAAATATTTGATATATGTATGTATATACATACATACACAGTATGTATATACTATATGAAGTAGTGTATGTAATTATATGGAGTTTGTGAAAGTAATTAAGACACTAGGAAAATATAGAGCAATATTTGGGAGTATACTGTATTCAGTTTAACAGTAAATGGTCCACAACCTGATTATTGGCTACAGGAAGTCAAAATTTCTGTTGGTTAAATCGTTGTCTGCTTTGTAAATTCCAACAACTGCCCCCAGTGGCAAAATCTGGAACTACTGCTATACACATGCAAGTGAAACATTACACTAAATACATCAGCAAAAACTGTAATCCGTTACATTGTCAATGTAAATTAAATATTCATGTTCCTTTACATTGTCATTGTAAATTAAATTTTCATTGATTGGCGGCTCTTGTCAGTAATTCAGCACAGCAGGTTCGATTATCAGGTCATGAACATTCAGAAATAACGTACCGTTTTCCCAGGAGATGTTATCATTAGTTTTTGCACTAAAAAACAAAATATAGTTGTTGCTTTGACAGTGTTTAGATTTGTATTTCAACCAGCGAGATCAATGTTTGGCTGCTCATGCTATTTAATGTGATGTTGTACAGTAATAATATAATAAACTTCATAAACGCTGAAGTGTTTTCTAACGTAATCATTTTAGGTACATTGACAAGACTTCATCGCTGGCCTGCAAGATACACGTTGTTTTTTGGCAATGCACCTTGAATTAAACATTAATGCAAAGGACAGCATAAATTTATGAGCTTTAAAGGAAAGGATAAGTGTGTTTTATGTCCATCCATCTGTTCTCCAAACCACTTGTCCTTTGCAGGGTCGTGGAAAGGCTGGAGCAAATCCCAGCCTCTCGGGTTGTAGGCAGGGAACACCCTGGATAGTTAGCCAGTATATCTTATATAAAATATGATCACATCAGCAAACAGTGTATTGTCTTTTTTCCACAAGCAGAAAAACCTTTCAGAGAAGAAAAGATGAAGATTATCGATCCCTGTACATTTATTGATGCTATCCTGCATGCCTTATGGCAAATATTGAGTATTCCGAAGTACATTTAGGTTCTGAAATGCAAACTCCGAACAATTTCCTGCCCTCTAAGCAGTTGTGCCTTCCTGACTGATCTTTTGATTGATGCTTCTAATAAGAAGACTGCGCAGTGTTCCGCTTCCTTAAGTTTTGAACTTAAAAAAACATTGAAAGTGCTCCAGATATAAATTTCTTTCAGATGTCGTGGTCCTCAGTGTGCTGGACACAGTGTTCTGATTAAACCATCAGTTCAGTGCAGCTTTTCTAAAGATATGGAGGTTTAAATTTAAGTAAACACAACCAACTTACAAGATTAGTTAAACCCAACTTATAACAAACTGCACAATAGTTATGAGGTTTGAATGAGAAAGAGAAAAATGTAATGTATATAATACAAAAAGATTATGTCAGGTCAGACCTAATAAATGTATGTTCAATTTTAATAATTGCCAGTTTTTGAAAATGACCCCAGTAAGACAACATTGTTTGTTTTTCTATTTTGCAGTAATCGGTTGCAAACAACGGCAAACTGTGTTGTTTAATGACACGTTTTTGCTTTGCAAAGTGTGCAAGTTTGGGTAATTAATTTTGGATCTTAATTACATTCGGAGATGAGAATGAACGTGACCAGCGTGTGATTATTTTACCAACACAACAAACAACAACAAAAATGTGCAGAGGACGACAGTCTTCAGTTACGTAGCGTGTGCTTAGCATTAATTCATCGACCCTACCACACAACATTTCCATGTTTAACATATTTTTAATTTATCCTATCTAAATGAAAATCTACATATGTAATTGCATATTCAAATTATATAAAAAAAACTTAATTTAGATTTGCGATGTTTGAAATGTATAACATGTTCACACCCCCTCAAGAACGAGAAAATATACAAACAGAAAAATTATAAAGCGGGCTGAAAGATTTAAAGACACTGAAAGGCGATCAGATAACATCAGTTCAAAAGATAAAAAACACATCAAACAATTGTGTTTATCAAGCTTTCCTCAGTCCCCCACAGCAAGATAAGAAATATCCTTTCTCTCTATTGCTCAACTTTACTGGCTTCACACATTAAATGAGCTAAACATCAAAATCCTTAATGTTTTGAAGAATGTCCCTCAACCACCTAGTCAGTGACCTCAAAAGATGAAAACAATGAGTAAATAATGGAACAAAAGTGAATGGTGCAAAGTGTCCTTGCATTTCTTCCAAGCATCTGGACACCAGGTAGAGTTGGAGATGGTTGGACAGATTACACTAGCACTCACCACATCTGACCTGAGGCCATACATTTTAAGAAGGCCATGTGCATTCATGTAAGCAGTCTCTCCAAGTGCTGTCACTACATGAAATCTTGAAATAGTAGCTGGAAATGGATGACAGAAAAGCAATCAGCCATCCGAGAGATTTAGCCTGGCCATTTATTGTCATGCTCAAAAAAAACAGAATGAAGACGTGACCCAATTTTAGTTCATGAACTGTGAACACAGTTCATGTTTATGGGAACTATAGAAACACTGAAATAAAGACTGAAATACAGTCATTTAATGCAACAGTCGAATGGCAGGATCATCTAATGAAGCTCCATGACAACGGGAACACAAACTCAGATACCCTAGAAATTCAAGTTAACTGTTATATACACATGATGCATTCAAGGTCAGACCACGAGTTACCAAGATACCAGCTGTATTTATACACACACTGTGTATAATAGAAAAGCAAGGTACAATTGATAGCAACTGGAATGAGGTGAAACTGTGGATAACCTCAATTAATCCAATAATCAAAGTACACAAATCAGTCAGACATTCTGTAGTGGTCCTCAGTAGTGCTAATGAACGTTCCAGAAAATGTGACACTGTCAGCAGAACAACTGGTTCCACGGTGGTTTGACAGCATCTGTCTAATGAAGAGAATGGAATTTCCTCCTCATGAAAGAACTGGAAAATAACTCACTTGGGTTAAATTCTGAGACATCTGTTTAAAAAGCTTCATTAACTCATTTGGGAGACACTTTTCAATCCAAAGTGACTTACAGAGAATTTAACACACATATTTTTTTTATCCAGCAGTCACATGCCCTGGGATTGAACCCACATCCTTTGTGCTACTAACACAATGCTCTACCCATTGAGCTATAGGAAGGCGTTGAAATTCCAAGGCCTAACTACACAACTAATACAACTAAAAAAGGTGCTAACAGGTTCAGATAAATTCTAAAAACATATTCTGAGCAGAAGACACACACATTTGAACAGGACTTTCCTTTAACCAAACTTATTGTCATGGTAGTGGAAAATAATATATTCTTACACTAAACATAAACTTAGCTTGATCCCAAATTCAAATCCCACTTTTAACCCACTGTAAGATCAAGTAGAACCACCAACAAACACTAGGAACTTTGTAAAACTTGGGCTCCACTTGGAGAAATCAGATCTAAAATGGGCCATGGTGAGAATAGTGTGTGATTGGAGGAACCCTAGTGGGGAACAATAGGAACACACACACAGAGATACAGTAATACAAAACTGTCACAGAAGTTATACAATGAACTGGGACAGGAATCTCAAGCAGGGTCAGGGCACAAACAGGATTAGAAGGAGTTGACACTGACACTGCACTGGAATGCAGACAAAGGTACAAGTTACACTCAGACACCCAGGCTGAGGACACAGACATTATGTCTGGCGCAGGGCACACAGATACCAGGGTTCAGGACCCAAACACTGAAAAGGGCACTAACACAGGAACAGGTCAGGGGCTGACAAGAGAGACATCTGGAACAGGCTCACGCAAACTTGACTGCATCGCTTCAGCAAATCAAGATTGGCTGTGACAGGACTGGGGCAGATGTGGTCTCTGCTTCCGGCTCTGAGAGAGACACTACTTCTATTGCTGACTCTTGGATAAATGTGTTCACAGGCGCTGTAGGGGAGGCAGTATGCTGACCTTCATTGGAAGGAGCGTACAGGTTGGAAAAGGCATCCATAGAGAGAGTTCTGGCAAGAGTGCTGGGTTCTGGTGCCAGCTTAGGATCACATCGGAACCCATTAGGCAGACCTCGAGCATTAGGCAGAACTCCAAAAACGTACTCCTTGAGAGTAAACTGATCATTAGGAATGAACAGTGCATGTCTAATATCCCAGTACAAGACAACAGGAACATAAAACAGAAAGCCTTAGGCCTTGTTCACACTGCAGGAAAAATCCTGCAACTTTTCACATTTTTTGCTGTTTAGACTGCGGTTGCTTTTGCTGGCATGGCAACGGCGGTTGTCATAGTGATGATGCAAACTTGCACGGGTTTGCCATGTGAGAACTTTTAGCAACAGATGTTGCTAAAGCCCCACAAATGAAACTTTGCATTCAATCTCACCATTCAGACTGAAATTAGAAGAATGCTACAGTGTTCCTGTAGCTCAACTAGTAGAGCATTGCGTTACCAGCACAAAGGTTGTGGGTTTAATCCCAGAGGATGCAAGTACTGGTATATATATATATATATATATATATATATATATATACTGTGAATTTTGCTTTGGATAAAAGCATCTGCCAAATGTAAAAATAAATGTGGTTTCAGGTCATGCAAATCAGACTTTTTTAGTTCTGGAAAACCAAACATAATTAGAGTTTATTCTGCTTGACATAGTATTTAAAAAGAGAGAAAGATAATAGGATCTCTTTAAGTTTGAATAAAAGTAACCAAAAAAATCTGGTGAAAGGTCAGATGAGAGGCAGTAACATATCTTTTATGGTTGGAATTGGCTGTTTATGCTGCTATGCTCAAAACAGCCTTCCAAATTGGCTTGATTCGGTCAACGGCAGAAACAGACAGAATAATTACAGAAAAAAAAAACAGCTGACCCACTGACACCACCATTTTGGTTCACATCTAAATCAAAATGACTAAGAGCGAACAGGTTTTGGCAACCGCTTCAGCTCATTTAGATTAAAGGCGTCTGTGACCATCATGCATCTGTAGTGTTTGGTAGAATTTGGTGGCTATGCAAAGGTGACAATTAATTCTAGAAGCAGTTAGAAAAAAAAGGGGCTGTATTATAGCAGTTGTTTTTGGGGAAAAAATATAGTTCGCGTTTGCAACACAGGGTGATTACGCAGTTCGATTAACCAATCAGAAAATAGTTCTAAACCCTGAGGTGAAAGCAGACTATGTGTAAAAATATAGTGAATCTACAGAGCAAAAATTATGGGAAAAAAATAAAATACTAACTTTTATCATTTTAGCCATTTTCACGTTTTTGAATGTTTGTGTAATAGCTGGTTTGTTTAAAACTTAATTTTAATTTTATTCTTAATAAAAACACAAAAGTGTGAACATAACTATTTATTACAAAACACACACACACAAACACCAATGTCCAGGCATTAAAACAAACAGCTGTACAACACGTTTCTGTCCTTCCCTTGTAATAAGGAAACAAGGGACAGATGTGAACAATTGAAACAAGGTGACAAGAGGAACAACAAAAATGTGGTAGGACTTCAAAATAAAAGCACACAAAAAAAACACAGGCAGAGAAAATAATCAAACCTGGTCATCCGCAGTCCCAGATAACACAAGACCGCCAACATCTGGTTCTATGGTAAAAGCGTTTGATTAATAAGGAGAACAGAATGTTTCTGCCCATTAAAGTAATGGAATTTTTTTGTTTTTCCCAAATGAGGGAATGACGTTTGTCTGTGTTAGTGGTTGTCTCAGTTCAGGGGTGAAGTACAAGGCAATGATGATAATCCACCAAGCACATTTTTGGCTTTTGTGGCTATAGGATACAGGAAATTCTAGTTCCACAGCCCAGTTAATGTGCCTCTGGTAATCCCTGCTGGAACAATGCTTCTCAGGCAATGGTACACATTTTATTATATCAGACCATTCAGGAACCATCTTGAAATTATTGTACCGAAGTCATGTAAGACTGAAATGACCATGTTGTCTATACATCCAGTAAGAATGTAATACATTGGATATTTTTTCTTCTGCAGAAAATGCAGGACCATAAAATGATGCTGTACATGCCTATCAAATATATTTGCACCATAATGTAATTTTAAATAAACTATTATTTTTCAGTTTACATTGTTGTGCAACACTACATATGAAATCACCGCTAGTGAATAAACAATGTTTGATCTAGACCCAATCAAGAACAGATGTATTTAAAATATGAACAATTCTTAGAACCTGAAATTGTGAATGGGCTTTGAAGGACACAGTGCTGTACACATGCATGTCACTACAAACTTTTTAATATGTAGTCTGGCTTTGTTTCATCGTATCACAGATAAAATCAGATATCACCAACAGGGCTGTGTAATATCCTGAGGCATCTCTTGCAGTCTACACTAAACAGCGATATCAGGTTAAAAAAGGAAAATGTTTCTAATACATCTCACACATAGGAGACACAAGCCTCAGTAAGAAACAGATCATTTTTTTAAACATTAGACACAAAGTAGTTAGATTTAAAGAAATGAGACACATTGTAGCTATACATATTGTAGAAAAAAATACAAGTAGCATAGTTAAATAACCATAAGAGCCCATATAATTCCTACCATAATGCCTATAATGTCTATTATATAATGCTTACCTATTAAGACATCCTAGCATGAAGACATTATAGACATAATGGTTTATATACTGTGCAAACTATATGCCATTACCTAAACTCAACCCTTCCAAAAAAAACCTTGAAAAGACGATTTTGTTTTATTTATAAGCCAATTAGTATTTGAGGACACAGGAAGCAAAACCCATTACATTATTATACACATCCTTACATACATTTATGTCCATGTAAACCATATATACCAGGGCACACATACAGTACATATACACACAATTACATGCCATATTGTAATTAATGTAATGTAATTAAATGAGTTCTAATGGTGTTTACAAGGAACAAGCATGAACAGGCAGACATGGAATCACACAACATCACAATACAATCACCGAAAGGGTGGAACAGACAGGAAACGACTTAAATACAGACACAAATCACACAAACTAGACACAGGTGATACAGATTATACAGAACCAGCACAGGAACTCCATATATGGGCAAACGGAACAAACCACAATACAGTCCAAACGGGGGTGTTACAATAATACACTATATATATATACATGAATTCCTTTAATCAAACTTACAAGCAAGTACACAAACCCAAAAACCCCACCAGGCCCATTTCTAAAGATTTATATCTGCATCATATGTAATCTAACAGTTATCTGCTTAACAATATGAATAATTATTATTATCAGCATCAGCCAGAAACGTTCATATCAGCCCAGCACCAGTTATCATCCAAAACATACATGTTGGCAGCTTCCCACAGATGGAAAAAGGACATAAATTACAAATAATAGGGTTTCAGAGAAGCGCATTCATCCAAAACACATTTTATTTGACCAGATTCCTGTGAATATCTGGACTGCAAGATTCGGCGGTCAATTAAAATCACAGAAGCCAGAAGGAAACACAATCAGTGAAGAATGTTTTAAAAAAACTGTGCCAAAATCAAAGAAACTATTCAGTGGCTCGGTTACTTGCCAATTTGGTTATTGTTTTCCTTTAAAGCGATTTATAATGCAGCAGTAATCACCTGTAAAATAACAAACAGTTTGTCGAATGAAGTGCTAAAAATGTTCTAGACTTCCTGCATATGAGCCCATGTGTCGACTACAATGTATGTTAATGTTGCACTGCAGTCACTTGAGTGCAACATTCGATCAATCAAACAAATCAAACAAATGAGTGACTTAACTTGTTCATCATAAAGGAAGGATATTTAAATGGCCACTTTACTGACTTTTGTGAGCGCTCCCTCATTATGTGCATTTACAGTGGGTTCTAACAGACCACGCAACAGGAAGACTAAAATTAAATTTAAACATACTCACAATAAATGATTATGAAATTATGTGAAATGATAATCTGCTCTGTTTTGAAATGATTCAACAAACAAGCACATTTTTGACATTAATCATGTTAACACCACAAATAGCATAGGTTGGTTTGCTCTGTGAAACATCTAGCATTTTTACATATACTTCTCTCTCAGGAAATAAACTGTATTGACAGTTGTGCATGAATGCTTCAGTTAATAACCAAAAATTAAGTGTTTTGAGGGGTTTCTCATTGCAATAAAACTTTTATAGGGTTAAAACCCTTGGCTTAGCGTAGAATGATCCAGGTAAGAACCGGAAATTAATAAAATCGGTAAGGTAACTTGTAGCAACAGATTGTGACCGAGAGATTATAGGAGGTTTAGACTTTTCAGTGTTGTGTATTTCTCTACAGCTGTGGTAAATCTCCTTTAAGCTGGAACACACAGAATTTTATTTTACTTTAAATCTGTTTATCTTAAAGGGGGTTGTATCACGAGAATCAATTTTTTCTTAATCTTTTGAGATGAAAGAGTTCATTTCACTACAGCATTATACCTCAACTTTCCTTACTCAAAACTTCCACTCAGTGAAGTCGGTCATTTGTTGAAGCTAAGCTGCAGAAGCTACTTCCTTCTGGTTATGATGTCATACAGATGAATCCATCTGAGACAGTGTCTGCCCACATTTATATGCCACACATGAACAGTATTCAGAAACGTATACCCAGCTTTGTTAGTTAAAACAGAGACAGATACTTAGATGCTATCATTATTATGAAACAGAGTAAAAAGTCTGTCAGAATTTGTGCTGTTCCTGTAGCATTTAACACTTGCAGCTCTGCATACTTCATATACTGTATCAATTTTGGCATCATTTGAATATAAAACACTGCATCAGTGCATAGCAGAACCGCAGCAGCACAGCAGTCGTTTTGAGTTTATTTTTGCTTTGTTGCTTGCACTGAATTGAGTAACAAAGCAGCTATGATGGACATAATGAACATGAGCAAAGCAACAATTTGACCATAAAAGCATATTTTTGCACTCTTCAGTGAGCAGGATAAGATTTGAGCAAATTAAGCTATTTAAATTAAATTTGATTTATAGTCAAATGTGACTTTATATGTGGACTGTAACTGTTCCCCCTAAACCTGTTTAATAACATCATGCGTATAATCTGCATTTACAGTATGGAGCGTGCATATTATTTAATGTATTTATGAATCTTTTTTTAGTTGTAAATGTATGTTGGTTATCAAAGGAACCCAGAAAATACACAAGTTTATAGAGCATCACAGAAATGCTGATGCTATGAAAGCACAAGTGCTGCTGTTGCAGTTGTGCTGCGTGTGTTGTGTGAAACATTCTTTCATTCAGACCTCACACATTTCAGACCGACTCTCTCAGTTTGTGTGGCATCTCAGTGTTCATTGTTTTGGGACTCAAACCTGCAACTTGTAAATAAAATGGAGTGAGCAAAGGCTGTATCCAAAGATAACTTGCATAGCAAGCAAACAAACAAACACAAACAGTCTATTTAAGGGTCTGAGGGAGAGTGACAGTCATTAAAACTGTATTAAGTGGCAAAAATGGTGTGTGTCTTCTGAGTATATCATGTGACATCTACTAAGGACACACGCAACAGCCAATAGTATTTATTCAGTGAACATTTGTTTTGGTTTGATGTTAGGGTCACAAGTTTTTATTAAAAAGACATGTAAATGTTTAACACACACCTTTTGTTTTGCATAAAAAGACATGTATTACTCTACTCAAGGTATATGGCTTTATTTAGTGATTTAATTTTTATTTAATATTTTAAACTTCTGAGTGAGATAAACCTACACAAAATGCATTTTTCTAAAAATATTTGTGTTTAGCCAAGAAAATTAAGTTCCATAGATGTAGGGCAGGAGAGTTTTGCGTGAGTTAAAAACATTTTTATGATAGGTGCAGTGTTGACAAGCTGACTGTGTACCTGAATCACAGATTTTTTTTCACAAAAGCATAATGTGATGTAATTGCAGAAAGCCACGTCCACGTCTCGTCTGTGGGCCAGAACATTAGAAATAACGACCTTGTGTTCCATCTGGGGACGGTTTCGTAGAACAGTGGCGGTCCGGTGAGTAATAGTTAGTCAGTGAAAAAAAAATTATGTCACAATGCAGCTCCAATAAATGTGGAATCGCGAGTGCGGAACGAAATCATAAAGAATGTGTGGAGGGTTTGTTTATTTTTCTTGCCTGATGACCGCACTGATGAAAGATACGTGGCAGAGCTATAAACAGTGAAGTTTTATATTTGATTTAGCAGATAAAGGCCGCTGTCAGGATGTGAACTCAGACTGATAGCACCTGGGAGCAGATATTTGGTTTTCGCTGGAATGACGGAGTAAAATGTGTGACTCAGAAAAAAGCATTTGATTCTGCTGGAGTCGAGCATAAAAAAATGTAGGAGACATTACGCTTAAACTCTTCTCTGGCGCTGTAATGAGCGCAAACATAACAGAACAAACAGATCTTTCCTCTAGTGTGGAGGAGTAGTTGTGAAGTCACACCTGCGCATTTCAGTCAATCACACTGGGGCTAACGGGCAAATTTAATTTGACCTTCTTACGATCAGGTTTTGAGTCATAATTGCAACAATGTCATTTATTTTCCATCTGTCTCATTATAGTTAATCATTAACCTTTAAAATTAGGTTAACCAAAGTTATTTTGGCGTTTGGGCATTGGAGGTTCTGTGAATTTCAATTTCATTTTTAAAAAACCTGAGAAGCTTTGTTAACTTAACCTGCTTGACATAAGATTCCAAGTAATTGTTAATTTAAGTTTGCAGTATGTCCAGCAAATATTACCTGAGGAATTTTAGGACAAAAGGTTATCAAAGAAATTCATATTCAGTCAGGAATGCACAACAAAATTTGGTTGAATTCTACATTTAAGAACCAGTACAACAAAACAATACAACTCCGCTACAGTTAAAATGAGAAAGTTAAAATTTGGCATAAATGTTTATAGTTATTCCAAACCACTATTCAGATCCTCTGAATTAGATATACACTTGACAAAACATGTTTCCAAGATATGAGCCAATATATTTACCTATATTAACTATATGACCTATATGACCATATGACTATATGTATTGTGAAAGCCAATCAAATGACAGTTGGCAAATATCATCAACTGTTCTAAAACACAAGATAGTAAGTAAATGTATTTGTATTGTGTATAGATGTGCCCAATAGGACAAAGTGTTTGTGGAATTGTTTACATTTTAAAAGGATGTAACTTAAAACTTGCAGAACTACTTGTTAACTTTTCCTTGGTACAGAAGATTTGTTTTAAGAAAAGTCATTTGGATGAATCAGTACATCTGGTTGACTAAATCTAGTTTGATTGTCTTTCATGAATGTAACACAGCACATATTTTTTTTAATTGACCCAGGTCTGTCTTAAAAGAAGTCAAATGTATTCTCTGGATTTTTGAATAAAAGTGTCATTTATTCAATACCCACTGAAATGCTAATAACTTGGTAAAACCTAAACTAGCTTTTTCCATAAAGGCTTTTTATACATGCTTTCACTCATTCAGTGCATAAATAATGTATTTTATTTCCATGGTAATGGAAGCATCATATTCTAAAATGGTCGTCAACATTCTCAGATGAAATCTCTCTGGATCTCTGCCAGCTTATATGAGATACTGACTCTGACTGGAAACTCACAAACAAACAGCTCCACAAAATCAATATGTTCCTTGTGATCTTTCACCAGCTTTGAATCTCTCGTATAAACCAGAAAGCATCATAAACTTAGTGGACTCAAATTCCATTAAAATGACTCAATAAACAATATGAAACTTGGCTGAATACAGTTTAAAATGAATACGGAGAATGTCTGCGTAACAGAAATAAAACAATAAAATATTTTTGTAAGTCATGAAGCAAGAGCGATAATAAATAACAAAGCAGTCCCGAGTGAATCATTAGGAAAACAGTGTCTAGCTGCATGCCATGACATCACTCAGCCGCTCATTCATTGGCTCATGACTAAGGCCTCCCTGTCAAACTGCGTTACGCACCTGAGAAACATGCTGACCTGAGAATGTGCAGGAATTGCATGATATCAAACCGCAGCTGTTCATTAACGCAATGAGGTCATGATAATAACATTATGAGGCAGCTGTCCGCCACAGCAGAAATGCAGCAAAGATAAAATATTATTTTGTGGTGGGTGTGATTTAAATAGTTCTGTTTCTTCTCATAATTGCCTCTGAACTAAAACAAAAAAAATCTGTCACAAAAAATAACAACACAAACACCAGCCGACCTTCTTTGTGGTTTGCATATTATCTTCTGTAGTCTGGAGTTTGTATGTTTATTCAATTTGATAGCAAAGTGAAACTATTAATGACTTACGGGACTCATTTAAATTCACGATGCCTTCCACATGAGAGTAACTCGTCCAGTGGAACAAATGTGACATTTCCCACCTAGCCCTCATTTAGCACCCGGTGCTCAGAGGAGAGGGGTGGGTGTTGGGGAACCAGGGCTGATTCTCATTATGCAAGGGACCCCTTTCAACCGCACAGCCCAAATTGACAGGTGACCTTTCGTGATGTCACTTCTCCACAGACTGTCTCATTCGTTCTGTTGATTTGGGGCCTGAGGAAAGGTGAGGGAGGTGTTATCTGTGACCAGGTGTTGTTTGGTACCACACTAAGTTAAGATGATAGAGTCTCTGATTGTGAATTATGTCCGGTATGAATTATGTATGGCTGTTATCAGACAGAGAAAATTATGCTGTTGTGATGTTGCGGTAATAGTGCAGCAATTACAATAATTGTACTCGTTTAACTCGCCTTATCGTTCTCTCTCTCTTGCTTTCTTTCTTTTTATGCGCTTCTTCAGACTAACTGATTGAAGTGTATGTAGAGTCATGTTTTTCCCATGAGAATAGCTTGGTAAAAGAATATTTTTTTTCTATTGAAAGGATTTTTTTTGCCTTTGAAAATCTGGAATATGTTTATCAATTGAGGCACAGAAAAAGAATTGAAGAACCTTTTATCTTTATGTAGAAATCTGCATACATTAAAGAAATATGGCTGAAATAAATGCATAATAAGTGGATAAGATAATGGTAGATTTATTTTTTCCACCATCTTCTTCATTTTCACTTTACATATTTTGTTGACTACAATAGAACATTATACATTGGCAACTACATGCCAACAAATTCTCATTTGTTGTATTTTGAGTATTAGCAGAACGTTAATATGGCTGCGATTCTGAGCAAAATTACAGTATGTGTGTATAAATGTAACTAGTTTCAAATTGAAATTGGCTTTGACAGGATTCAAACCGTTGAACAAGCAGAAATACAGTATAAATTGGGCACTCTAATAAGAATGAAACCCCCAGACCTCACTTTCATATGAGTCATGGCCACTGATCTGTCTATATAACTGAATTGCTCATGGAACTAGCAGTGGGAAGAGAAGCCATATTGGTTTTTTAACCAATCAGAGGATGTCAGTGACTGACAGCTTCACCTAAAATGATCTGATGTACTGCATGTCATTGGAAAGGAGTTATTTTAAGAACATGTCTGTAAAATATTTTTTATTGCTGACATTTTTTGTGCTTGTGTAGAGAAGTAAAGGCCAAATTGAAAATGTTAATTTATCTTATTATTAGACTAACAATACAAACTAACAATATAAAAACATAAGCCTTCCTGTTAGCTCAACTGGTAGAGCATTGTGTTAAAATCACAAAGGTTGTGAGTTCGATCCCAGGGGAAAGCAAGTCCTGATAAAAATATGTGTACCTTGACTGGCAGTCGCTTTGGATAAAAGTGTCTGCCAAATGAATAAATGTAAATGTAACAATACTACATACTGCACATTTGAATTTACACACACATATATATATATAATCCACATTTACAATTAATCATCTGCAAACTGAAGTTCAAAGATAAACAAATGTCACAGCACCTCTGTGACCACTTCACTCAATCCACTTAGAGCAGGATTCAAACTAGCGTTCAAGCCAGCATGAGAGTCGGGCATGCTAACAAGAAGGCTAAAGGCCACGGTGGCTAACGCCAGTCGCTAGTGTGCCTCTTGAGACCAGGGAGTACGTTTCACACGCCACACAGCCTGTACCAGCTGGCATTTGTTGCATGAACACATGGCCAGGCAAATTACTACACTTAACTCAAACTTTCATTAGCATTACCAGTCAAAGGGACCAGAGAAGTTCTAATTACTAGGGTCAATCTGTGGTACAATGGAAAGTCCTTTTTTACTCAGGGCCTGGAGTTGGTGTTTCTGTCTGTGGGCTTCTAAGAGGTGTCTGGCAGTCTTATCTGATGGCTTGACAAAAGGCATTTGTTTGTATTATCTCAGGAAGACCTTGTCATACTGAAGTGGCTCTTTTACAGTGTAGTGGAAAAATGGCTTTAGAATGCTTGCTGCCTGCTACATTAATCAGACACCATTACCACAGACAAAATCCCTCTGTGGTTAAGTCAAGAAGCAGCATATCATATGAGCAATACTCTATTGACCGTGTCTAAATATTTGCCAACATTTATTTATCTTTTATCTCTTAGGAAACCAACTATGAAGCAAGTATGAAGTCTGGACATTTTCACCCTAGTGACTTTATAGGTGCTGGAAGCAATTTCAGCCATTTTGCTAACTTAAACAACATGCCCAAAACACAGCAACGTGGAAAACAAACCGTTGTTAGCAAAGCCAAGACTTTTCTGCTATATTTTTTCTTCTTAAAAGAGAAAGCAAGCTTTCTTTGTTTCTTTGGCTAAGGACTTTCAAAGAGACAGGTGTGATATCTCAAGAATTCTGTGTCAGGAAGCAGGACATTATGTGTAGTATAACAAAGAATGGCACGCTGCACGTTTAGTCAGAGGGACTATTGATTACAACAACTTGAACAGACTTCAAAAGCTACTGAAGTCTGCTACTGGACACAACTGGCTTTTAGTTCTTAACACACTTATCTGTTCCTCAAAAGATCTCTGTGATGAGCGTCACAGACACCCGTAGAACAATTCTTAGAGCCATTGTCATTTCCAAGAACCTCATTTGCACAAATTTGTCATTATTTTAGAATAACACCCCCTCATCCATCTACATGAATGTCACCAGTGCTCAGTTTCCCAGTTCCACACATTCACTCTGGCGTTTAACACATCAACAATAGGGACAGACATGAAGAGACTGAAGGTCTCTCTGAATCTGTTTAGCTCACAAACGTAAATCCTTGTCAAAATCACTTGATTGATTAAAGCATCAAGTGTAACACATTAGAAATACATTATATGGAATATACATTATATACATTTATCAGAAATCCATCATTTGGATGTCATTTTAAATACACAGCCTGTACACAAGGGTTGTATAGCTTATTTATTTACATCAAGTTACAGTTATTCTTCTCACTAGCAGAACAGTGATGAAACATTGCGGTGAAATGAAGCAAGATATTTCTGTGGAAGGCAGAGAGCTTTACCCTCAGGGGTCAGGTGACTCTGTCACCTTTAATTTAGTTGTGTATCTGTGCTAGGTGTTAGCGGAGGTATTCGCGGATCTGTAAGTATGTATTCGCAAAGGTTAAAACATTTCTGAATATGGGGCCCTCATGCTGTGCTCTTGACTTCTGTCAAAAATAATTAGCTTTTCTATTTCAGAACGAAGAAAAAATGTTCTATTTTGTTTCCTGTGGGTGAAGTGCAGTGAGTTTATTTCACATGAGTTTAATTTATATTAATTGTATGTTGTGAAACGGATTGCACATACTGTGGCGTGGGGTGTATTTTTATTGCGTAGCCTATATTAACAGGTTACATGCTTACCAACATGTCACTGCGTCACAGAAGTGACACTGAAAGCAGATTTTTGGCAGCAGGCTTATTTTTGCATGTATATATAGCAGCAGCCTGATGATCCTCAAAAGGGGCCGGACTTTCCTCTATTAGCATGTTGTTTACCTTTCAAAATAAAAGTTAGCTAACAGTACTGTCTTTAAAAATAAAAAAAAATTGTTTTGCTTTATGACTTTTGCTTCAGTGTATTTGTGTAACATTTACTTTTCCATCATCTCTGATAATCAAGTGAAATTACTAGGTGAACAAGGAGTCAAACAACAGATGGTATGGCCCACGCAGAGATCTGATCTCACCATCAGCGAGTCAGTGTGGGATTACATCAAGAAACAGGAAAAACTGACACATGAGTCTAAATCCATAAGAACTGTGGCAACATCAATACAATATCTTTGCAGAAATTACACTTAAAGGTTTAGGGTTTATTCTGTGTAAACTAATAACCATTTGGGTGTAAACGTGACCCAACTCCTGATGCACATTAAGATTCTCAACAAACACATTACGTTTAATTCTTAAAGTGGTTGTGTTGTCACTTTTTCGTCTTTTGTTAGTGTGTAATGTTGCTGCAGCTTTGCTGAATGCTGACTGCAAAAGTAAATATTCTCTTTAACTGGAGTTGTTATTGAAGGACTACAAAACTGTCTGAAAGGAACTACAGCGCTCATCTTCCTGGTTATGTGATGTCATGATCCTCGTAATGGCTGGAATAAACTCCACCCCTCTATGTCAATGCTGACATTTTTGGACACTGCACAGTAGACGGTTAGATGTGACAACACGCTAGGCCAGCCAACCAATCACAGTCATTGCATAATTCAGAAGAAGGGGCTTTGTAAAACCAGGAACTCAACTGGTTGTTTTTATAAGTGTGGAAATAGTGAAAAAAATGCAATTTTTAACACCCATTGCCAAAAAGTAAAATCAAGTCTTTATAAAAGGCTTAATAGGCATAATTAGTAAGGCATAATTAAAGTCCCCTTTAATGGCAAATTCTAGGTAACAAAGCAAATTCCATGTTTTTTTGTTAAAAAGTCAAAGTGGTAATTTCTCTGTGGAAGAGCAACTTATTCACGCAGCAGAGCCACCGTCAGTGTGAAAGCCTCACACATTTCCTCCAGATTTAAAATAACTTCATATTACAGTACACAACCTCAGATGTCTCAGCGCTGTCCCTACACTCTGACAGAGGGTGTACAAGCGGACAGTACTAGCCAATCAAACCAGCTCATCATCGTGTACTGTAGCTTACAGCCGCCTCATCGCATTTTACATAATTACGTTCTGTAATTCTTTCATATCATCGGCAGAAATTCTGACCAATCAAATTGATTATTTTCTCCATGGGGGTCATTGTGCACAAGTCTGCAGCTTCAGAGCTTAATCGGTCAATTCAATTCAAAATCAATTGACCTGTTACACTGAAATGAGACCCTTAATCACCCTGAACTCAATAACAACACATCTTTTCTGGTAACCTTAAATCTAGTTTAAGAAAAAGAGAGACATAATGTCTGTGAAATACAGCGGCGGTGTTTATGCCGTGTGGGAACATCCTGTCTGACTGAGGCTAGCGTAAGTGCCATAGCAACTTTTGAATGCCAAAAGCCTTATCAGGGTGACGGACAGTCTGCACTGTGGGAAATAAACAAGTAATGTGACCCTCCTCTGGCCAATCTGATAAAAGAAGGTGAGGACATCTGAGGTGCATATACTGCATATAAAAGGGACTGGGGCTAGATGTCACTCTTTTAACTCTGTGAATATTTTTCAAGGTACGTTTATTTTTGAAAGTCAATTTCTGTATAGGCACATAGCTTGAAGTCTTGGCTACAAAAAAGCCATTGAACATTTGGGCCATTATTGGCTGTACTGTCCCCCAGTGCTGCCACAATAATTAGATATTTATATGTATTCAGTGTCCTTATACAGCATCCTATTAACATTCTATTTACAAGCCATCAGTTCAGTTGGAGAAAAGTGTAGTCACTGTTTATAGGCTAAATAAAAATATTATTAAATAGTATTTTGTTGCAAAAGTCATCTCCTTAAATTTAACAGTCAAATTTTACTTCCTGTAGTGTAGTGTTAACCTGCTTTCTCTCCTTTAACATGCAGTTGCTGTTGATTTAGTAAATCTTTTGCTATGTTCCCCCAAAGCTAGTAATTAAACTCACGCTCACCTCAGAATGTACTTCCTGTTGAGGAATCTATCCTGTTGATAGAACGTCAGTCTACAAGATTCATATTGTTAATTAGCTGCACCTACACACAGAGTTGATCATGCCAGAGGTAAAAGTTAGCCAATTAATGGAGCCTTTGATTCACATTAATTTTGTGGAGCTGGTTAATCATTGATAGAAAGCTCATTTGAATTCTGGGAAGGGACAAAATTATCCAACACATGCAGCTCGGAAAATTGCCATGACATTCGTTATAATAGACCAAAATTGCTCCGGTATGATCTATTGAGAATGCATAATTGCTTGGTTTGGTTATTACGGTTAATTATTTCAAGTCACACAATGTTGTGCCATAGAACAATTCCTGCAGTAATACTACAAAGCAAACTGAAAAGCCACAATGATAGTTATACTTTGCTTTGCGCAGTGGTGATCATATATTTGTTATCTTCTACTTATATAATTGACTCATATGGCATTGTGTCATCTGAAATGTCATTGGTCTTTATATCACAAAATGGTTGTGATGCTTTTTTTCCTGGGTAATACATTGTTTTCAATTATTCCATATACAGTACTGCTAAAGTTATATTGTAACTAAAAAGTTTCCCTGGGCTTTCTTACAGAACACAAGACATTTTTCCTGAGCCTGTCATTGTAACACTTCACTGATTTTTTATAAAACGTATATCTTGTTTTAAACTGCATGTGGACTGTGAAATCTGATACACTTGAGATGGCTAGTGCTCATAATAAAAAATAAAAAAAACACCTGAATTGTTTTGATTTTCATATGCATTTTGTCTCAAGGCTTGTGTGTCAAACTATATTATATCCATTTTCATTTATGTCACTTACTAAATAAATAAAATGATTCTGCTTAGACTTTTGCAGTGTATACGAGTTAATAATTCAGTCAAGTCAATTATAAGCATTTAACATTGTTTTGCAAAACCAGTGTCTCATTCAATAACCTCCAGCCTAACAGTTCAGCCAAGCACTGAATATACAGTGAAGTTGAATCATGCATATTTAAAGTCTCATTATACTTTTCAACACAAGCATGCCTCCCTTCTGTGTAAATTTGTATTATTATAAAGTGGCTTATTCAGAGCAGTCAGTGCTGTGTTTAGTCAAAGACTATATATATTAACAAAACGCAGCAGTGCTATTACTATGGTTGGGATATAGCGCAACACTCAATACGGTCACCATTGACAGAAGCCCCACCTTCCAGTGAAATGAACCAATCATGACCAATTAACAATTTTCTGTGGGAGGGGCTATGTTGTGAAAGGTTTTCCACACAAAGTAGCTGTGCATGTTGCACACTTGTTCCTGGAACAGCCTGAAAAAGAATGTTTATTTAGCATTTAGAAGCATTATTTATTGTTCAGTTGATGTTAGGTTAAATTTTTATAAGAAATTTGTTTTTTGTGACCTTAACAAGCGATTTGAATAATACTGTTTTCCCCATTCAAGCAGATAGAACTTGTCCTTGTATTACTGAAATAGCTGCCTGGAAGCTTTGCTAATATGGGCACTGAGTGAACAGACTTCCCTTTAATATATGTTGCCCTGTTACACTGTGAGTTCAAACATACTTTCTCTATGCTTAAAGCCCAATTCAGTTGCCTGGATCCCCCACAACAAACACTATCAATGTAACAGACGAAATACAGATGGCTAATATTGTGGAGTTACACTGATCTTCTGACCTTAGGTTGAGATACGTGCTGATGGAACAGTATTAGGTGAACATCTGATAAAATGGTTTAGATCTGGCCCTGATGATGCTGTAACTACAAACCAGACTAAACAAGCTGACCCTGAGGTTTCCCCGCTCTCAGATTGATCCCTGATAACATTCAAGTGTACTTGGTGAGTTCTGTGGGTTTATGTGAGAATCTAACCTCAATCCGGCCCTGACATTAAACTGATGAAGGTTACATAAGTGTTACTCTCAGTTCTTATTCTATTTAAGCATTTAAAGTCACTGGTGCGCTAGAAGTGAACAAAATGTTCACTTGTTTTCTACTTGTGTCATGACAAAACTTCCCCAAAATAAACTATTTAAACTGCAACATGTTCAATAAAATAAGGATCAAATATAATGTATTATTATGAAACATTTTTACAAATGTTTGAAATTCACTGCAACAGGTTCTGTGCGTTAATTTAATTTCCCTATTCCAGTTCAACACAAACCCAACAAGGTAAATTAAGAGATTGTTAGTGTTTTGTGAGAGCCACAGACATGCATTATTTTAATGCTTTGAGGCTACGCAGCCTGGAGTGCCTTTAATAGACAGTCAATTAAGACAAGGCAAGTGATAATTGTGTAAGACTGAAGGTTTTTAATTCACTAGGGGCTCTTAAGAGGGCTGAAGGGTTTCTCAGCAGTTTTAACTACCCCAGAGGGACAGAGAATGCTAAGAAAATTAAAAACATGTCAAACACTAATACATATTTAGTGTTTCTATTGACACTAAATCAGTCAGCTTTGTTTTTCAATTAGTAAAGTGAGAGGAGTGTACAGTAACTGTCTGATTCAATTGGTTTCCATTGTTTGGATTTTTGTGTGGCAGTGTCTTTTGCTTTAGATGTGCCGGCACAGAATGATCTCACAAGATCTCTCTCACTCACAAATAATGTGAGAAATAATGAGAAAAAAGCAGATTGGCTGGAAAAAGAATATTTTGTGAATCGGTCAATATATCATTATAGTTCTTGAACTGTGGTCAGGCTCACCTGATATATGTGGTGAATTTCAGTCTTTCTGCTGCACGGAGCCTAAAAAGGAATTTAAAAGAGATTTAAAGAAAAAGACAAAAAAAGACAAATAACAAAAGAAAGATTTTGTAGATTTGGTGATTTTCAGCAAAAATCTAAACAGTAAAACAATTATGAATCTAAAACAATTCATAACACAGCAACATGCAAAAAATATTACAACTTGCAACTCTGACATTTATGAAACACAGAACACAGTTAAACCTTTTTGATGTATCTTCATAATCTATTAAGTTTATAAAACTAGAACTGTGCTTATTTAACTGACTGAGTTTCCTACAGAAAGCAAACATTTGCTTATTGGTCTTCTGACTGAATCTTTATAGCTGGATATAGTGAGATGTATCTTTCCCGGCTCTGGCCTCCTGCTTTGTGCTTCTAATACCAAAGGGAAACCGCTGAAAGAAAATCAATGCTGTTTGAAAATAAATCTATTATTGCTGGAAGGAACTGCTGCGTCTCCTTGGGGTTTAAAAAATGGTGGCATGACTCCTACAGGTCAATACGGCTTGTTCTACCTGTTGTAATTGAATGTTAATATCAAGGCATTGGTCCCACCTGATGGTAATACATCACATGTTTCTTTGTTTGATTGCACAACATCATGCAACAAAGTCAAGATTACCGCAATATCATGACAGTGTTTGTTCTATTTACATTCACAAATGCTTTTATTCAACATACTGTGCATTCAGACTATAGAAATCAAACCGTGGCCTTCATGTTGCTAGTGCAGTAGTCTACCAGCTAATGCTACATGGCTCGACTTGAACAAGCAACAAACTTCAGTCTCCAGATTATAGCATAACACGTATAACGGCGTTTCACTTGTAGCGGCGGGTGGGGGTGGGAGACAATTGATGCAAAGAATACTGCTTGTGTCCCAGCAGTAAAAAAAAAAAAACATTTTTCAGCCTCATTTCTTTTCATTTGTCACACACTCTATCTCTCTCTCTCTCTCTCTCACACACACACACACACACACTGATGCATTTTATTTCTAGGTAAAGATTTTATATCTGTCACCATGTCACTCTTCAAATCCCACATTTTGTGTGACATGGTTCCCAGGGTTCCAGCGTTTGATTGAAGCACCTGTTGTCTTGGAGTTGAGGTATATGCTGGACTTTTAGATAAATTACTTTTAAAGGCTGTATGTTTTCCTCTTTTTAATGGTTAGATGTCATTATAAATAAAAGAAGCCCAAAAAGAGTTTGTGGAGTTTGTGCTCTGACACAAACTCACAGGCAGCAACACAGACCATGTTTAAACAATTATTCATACGATCTCTTTTGTTCCAGTGTCTGCACTAAGGACTTTGAAGCAAGTCACACACACTAACACACACAGTCACGATGCTTTGCTGAGAGCTAAAGGCACACTAGTCAAGGCAATGAATTATTAAAACTGTGCATCCTTATTGAACCACCTCTAAAAAAATACAGAAAAGATGCAAAGTGTCACATAAAACTACATGTTCTCTCCAACAAGGTACTTTTACATTGTAAATGTCACAAATCTCTACCATATATTTCTTAACTGCAGCAGAAGCACCGATATCCAGAACTTTTCTGAAAGAAGAGAAAAAAAGGAGAAAAGAGAGAAAAAAAATCCTCTGAACTTTATATATTTATTTTGCATGGAATCTTTAACTATATTTGTGTTTTTTAGGAGTTTATAAACTAAAACAAATCACACTACTGAGATATGAGTTATAGCTATATCTTAAATCTATATCAGTCTGCATTAACTAAATGCATTATAGTTAAATCATAAAACCAATATTGTAAATTTTATATTAACTTTCTTCTGAACAGCTACAAAAATAATAATTTTTACATAAGCTTTATTACAAATAAGCTTTCAGAAGGTAATATCTTTGAACTTAACGAACTTAAATGAGCAAGTTCAAAAAATGCAAGTTGGCAACCATAACACAACGCAGGAAATAATTTATCTTCAATATTACATCACAGACCTCACAGAATTATACCAATATCCATTTATAACAACATAAAAATAGCAATTATGATTTAGTGACCCCACAAACACCATTATAAAGGTTGTAATATTAACAGCTAATATCAAGATCTGCCCCCTCACACAGCTGGGCCAGACTTTTAGTCCAGTAACATTTATTAACCACATGACTTGCAAAGCACTGCAACATCGATAGGAGAGAGAGACTGCCTATGTTTGTTTGTGTGTGTGTGTTTGTAAGTAATTGTGTGACTAACTTTGTATGGTATGGATTTTTATGCTACGCTGAAGGTCATTTTGAGGGAAAGCTGAACAGCGCTGGCAGTTCTACTTGAAATTCTGTCTTCATTTCAGTTGTGCTTTCAGTTCTTTTGATTGAAGTGAAGCAGCACACTGCACTCACACCCCTATAGCAGAAGCGGTGTGACTTTATTTGATTATTTCTAATCTAATATTTATTATTTTATTACCTTGTCAGGATTTTTCAGTCAGTCTTAGATGTAGATGAATATGTGATATTTGGTATAATATAGTGTATGTGGGCTTTGCCTTACTAACACCTTACATGGCAAAAAACAACCCCTTTTCAGCCAATCAAAGAACAGGAAGATAAGGGCCAGGGGCGGTGGGGCATCTGTGTAGACTCAAGACTGTGGCTGGCTCAAAGACATTTGTCAAGGTTTTAAACTCAAATTGCCCAGGGTCTCCAGCCAGGGGGTCTTTTCTATTGAGGGACAGTTACAACAATACAAAACTTTTAACAACCATGATTTTTTTACAACCATTAGTTGTTGATAAATGGACAGAACTTTACAGAGTGAAGCGATTCTTGTCGCTCTCATACCTCACAGAAAGGGACCAAAATAGGTCTTACATTTTTAATGCAAATTGCCAATAGTCTTTGATTTTTTTGCAAATGAATGAGTCTGTGAATTCAAAATATGTGCATTTAAAATGACATTTAAAGTTCTCAAAGGCAAGAATCACAAATTCCATAATTATAGAGATAGACTATAGCTGTAGAGTTGAAATGTATACAAGCTGAAAGTATACTATGAGGTGCACTTAAATATTAAAGCCCATATTTATTATATTTTTGTTATGCATTTTCCTTGCATTTGTGAAGAGATTTAATGATCCTAAAAGAAGGTAAATATTATCTGTTTCTTGGAAATTAGGTATAGTCATTTGATGGGCAAATCTAGTCATTTTTCATGAGCATGTTACTAGTAATTGGTTTCCAAAGATAGGCAACATGATAAGGATGTGGTTTCTGTACGTCTTTCATCATTGTAATTGGGAAAACAAATTAATCATCCAAACCGAATTAATCATTACTTTGTTCAGCAACAGAACTGTACCTCTGCTAAGCAATTTAATTTTCTTACGGTTCAATCTACTTTAGCAGAAACAAAATGCTTCATTTTCTGTGAGAAATGAAGGGAGGAACTTTGCAAACAGGTGTCACAAACAGCTTCAAAATTCATCCAGTAAATGTCCATGAAAACAAATAATGTCTGAGGTAAAACACTGTGCTGGACATTAAGGGGAGAGAGATTTTGCTTTAACAGGAAGAGGCTAGTTAGAAGAATCTGTTGCAGTGTACATGCATATGATTTTGTTTAGTATATTTACATTTCCTGTGGACAGACATGTTAACAGAAGGTCCTCATGTCTGTAGGTGGGAGATGCCTTTAGTAACAAACAATACAGACAGGGAGGATAATTTGTATTTGTTCCATTACTGTCGTCAGTGAATTTACATTGACATTATTTTCAACAATATTTAGTTTTAAACTCTAAACTCTAATTAGTTACACATGGAAATAATTTCAGTGAATAATTTTAAACCTTCTAAAATGAATCCTGCTATCTTACCTGGTCATG